>OLKM01001738.1:0-87868 GCA_900291075.1 Melanogrammus aeglefinus | reverse complement strand
GGGGAAGCCCGGCCACCACCCCAAGGCCCCAGCTCCCAGGGACGGGCCTCACGCAGAGTCCACACCCCCAGATAAGAAGACGCACTGCCAAGAGGCGTTAGCCAGCAGCTGCAGTTCCCAGTTTGTAGCCAGCACGGTCAGTTTATAGGCCTGGTTCACTCATATGGTGGCTCACAACAAAGTAGCACACACTGGCTCTGTCCGCTACGAAGCAGACTGACCCTCCCCTTGATGTTTTGTGTGACACTAATGGTTCTCTGAAGTAAGTAGGACATCGCGGTCCATCCATTGCATCCGTCCTAACAACGCTGCATACCCTGCTCCATGTTCATTTAGCCCTCTGTGTGTCGCTTCTCTTTCTCCCAGAACGGGAAGGCATGACGGGGCAAGAGACGAGGAGAAGAAAGAGGGAAATCACAACAGGAAGTCCCAGCAGCTCTGGGACACCGGTAAGGGAGTGGCTGTTAAGATGGTCTGGATTGTTAATGCTTGAGGTTGATTCCTTTATAGAAACATTTGAATACAGATTTCTGTCAGTTTGCGTTCTCAACCGGATGGGTTATCTTAGCATGGACGGAAAGACAACGGTGCTACCTTAGAATAAATGCTGGAAGTGGAAGATGTAATAACATGTCGACATTCCAAGAGGTTCCCTACTTTACAAAGCAATGCACCCTGAAGGCACCGTCTATAAACAGAACATCAACACATCTTTTGAAGACCTAGAGCACGATGAAATTATTTAGAACTGAGTCTTTGATCAACTTTTAGAACGGACTCGCAGTCTGGGCTAGAATAGAAGGACCTGACTGTGGAACTGCTCCGCTTACCCCTCAATCGACACCGGATCTAAACGGCAGGCAAACGGATACCGCCGGGGGACGTTTCTGTGCTATTGTGTTTGATTTCCTTCACCTCCATGTATTTAGACCCCTTGGTCCCAAGAGGGCCCGCACCAGAAAGACTCCTCTTCCGGCACAGTCGTCAGCTGACCGCCAGCAGCAGTCTCAACGCCAGGAAGTCCTCCTCTCCAGGTCGGGCTGCTCCTGTCCCTTGTGTCTGTTTTATATTGACTGTCATCTGATATACTCAGGCCAATATGTTTTACCACACATCAGGAAAATGGTATCCGCCCAGTCAAGTTGAGTGCGGCCGGCCTGTACATCGAATGCAAAGGGTGCCACCGTTGGATTCCCCGTTGAAAACCCATTATCCCATGTGCCTTCTGGAGCAACAAACAAAGCAAAGCCCCTCACCTGCTTATAACGCCAGCGCAGACAGACAATGGTCCCGGCATACAGTTCTCAACACCACGCTATGAGCTTGCGTTCTGTGTCATTGAAAGTACTAAATAAGAAGGGACAAATAATACTCTCTGATGAGCCTCAAAATTACCGATGGGGACTCTTTTCCACGGTAAACAACGCTGCTGGCTGTGTTCCTCTCTTCTCGACGTCCCGACAGCTGATGCTGCGCGCTGAGCCCACCGCTCATCAACGACAGTGACAGGGCGAGGGTCTCCGGGCGCCTGGAGGCGGCCGACGCGTCCGTTGCTGGATACCTTTCCTGTCCCTTTGCCAAACATACAAGTCAGTCAGTCAACCAAGTGGGTGGGTGGGTGGGTGGGGGGGGAGCGGCACGGCTCTCTCCAGCCCTTTGGAGTAAACACCTCCCAACTTTGTCTCCAACTTCAACGTTTTGAGTGCAGCACGAAGAATTATGGTGATATGATGGGTGTTGTGAAGTAGGGGGCACACGTTAGACCTTAGTGGGGTAGGGATGGTGTGTGAGTAGCACGGGGACACGTAGACTTAGTGGTGGGGTAGGATGGTGTGTGAGTAGTGGGACACGTAGACTTAAGCGGAGGGAGATGTGTTGAAGTAGGGGACACAGACAGTCTATTGTCCAGGTTGGCCTCCCGGCCGTTTCATAATGGTTTCTGTACCAACATTTTGATCCTATTGATATGAATGTTCATGATATCGGACCAAATATATTCACACACCATAGTTAGCGGGGAATGGGGCGTGTTTTGTTACCAATTTCATTCAAATGTAACATGCTTTAATACCATGCATGGTATTTCTCAAGTATATGAAATGTATTTGTCGGGGCACATGCTGTTTTCAGGATGATCTGTAATTGTAGAGGTCATCTTGCTTGTCGCAGTATGAGAGATAATGATTGCCCTAACAAGCCTTCTGGCATCCCTCTGCCTTAAATGAACCAACATGGACGACTAATTCGCCTTTTTATCCTTCATGGGAAGGGAGTCTGTGGAGTTCAACGGCCGTGCGACGCGCCCCATCGACTCGTTCTCCTCTTCGCTGGAGGAAGACCTCACTGAGCGGGTGAGCGCTATGTCCCTGGCCCTCCTGGTGGGGGACTATATAAAGCTGGTATTCACTGCCCCTGCGCCAACGCACAGCGCAGCACACACCCCAAGACAGGTTAACACTGTCACTCCCCCCCCCCCCAGATCACCGCCTCCAAGGAGCTCCGGGTTCTGAAGGGAGAACAAACGCCAAGGTAAACCCTGGGAAATCAGTGGCTGGGGTAACAATGGCAGTGGTCCAGTGCGTTCCCCTCCCGTCCCCTCAAGGCTTGATCTCCTCTGTGATTGACAGGTTGGCTCACAGATCAAGGCAAAGACACAGAAACTGCTTGATGCCAAGTATGAGCGGTTCGGGTGAGTTCTGAGATTCCACCGGTTCTCCCGTTGAATAGCCACGAGCCATACCTGACAAGATTCCCAAGTAGATATTAAGCATGACAGAATGAAGTCACTGAAAAACAAGTCTGTATTTGCAATAAAATGCATCAATTAGAAATGGTGTATGATGGTTAATAATAGTAACAACACAACGCCTTGATGAAGGTCGCCCCATGGAGGCTGCATGTTGCCAGCCTGGTGTCGTTGTGTTTTAGATTTCAGCTTATTTCGTCTTATTGTAACAGAATTCACACATTCCCACCAACAGGCCACATATGCCCTTGCCAATTAAAGAGGGTTCTTTCCCACGCTAAGGGGGGATCCGGAGAACTAGTGAGGCGTCCAGCTCATACAGGAGGCCATTCATCATGGGTCAATTCTAGAGATAGAGCGGTCAAGATGTTGGAGAGACCCAGACGCTCAAGGCCACAAAAACAAGTGTAATTCCCGCACATAGCCACAAGAGAGCAGCATAGAGACGCATTCGGGTGTCCAGGAGGCGGGAGTTCAGCACCATGCTTAGCCAATCAGAGCACATAACTGAGTCCACCCCTGCCCAGTAGATAAGTCACAACACATAGCCCAGGGCGCCAGAACGCTCCGGGTAACGCATCCTTGAGAATGCCCTACTAAGTGTATCTCCACGCGGGCCTATACAATTCCCCTCCTTATGCTTCATAGAGACGAGTCCAAACCTTTACCAAATAAAGTCAGTTAAGGCGATCCTGAATCGGCAGACTTTTTTTCCAAAAAGAACACTGCGGTATTAATCTAGAAGTGGAAATCAAAGCAGCTTGGTAGGCTGGATCAGAGCGTCCAGCGACCCCTGCTTCTGACCAAACTAAAGTTTGGGCTGAGAATTATGCAAAGTAAAGCACGAATCACAAAAGAACCGATGCATTTTCTCCCTCGATAAGGTCCATCATGACCCTGGCTATTACCCAGACGTCCTGGGACCGGCCATTTGGATCTACCTGTAGGGACATAAACAAAGAAAGGAATGTTGTAAATAACACCATGTGTCAGTTGAAGAGGCACTGGCCTGTCTCCGCAGTAAGGAATGTGAACACAGAGACAAGAGGAAACGCCAACGCTCTACGGTGTTCTCGTAGCGTGCGGGTTTGCCTCGTGTGGCGTGATCTCTTGACCGTCTTCTGACCGCTCCGACAGGGCGGAGCAGCAGCTGAGCAGGCTCAGGAAGGAGAAGGCGGAGCTGAAGCAGCGACTGGCCCACCTCCGGAGAGGCGTCTCCTTCCTGCAGGGCCTCGGAGACCTGACCACGCGGTACCTGGCCCACAGACGGGCACACCCCGCGGAGAAAGAGCAGGTGGGTCCGATTGGAGAGAGAGTACCGGTTGTAGGTTCATGTGGGGAGACTTCCCTCATGAACCCCATAAAGACTCTACGCAACGCACATCTAGGGCAAGCTTTCAATTAGTTAAAGCGTAAGTTATCAAAATTAATGTGTTAGAAAGAGTGTTGGATAGCGCTGTATTCCCACAGACATCGCCGATGCAGTGTTTGGTCAGTATTATGGGTTTTCCAGACACTCCGCTCTGCAATAAATTGATTGATTGATTAATACTTTAATAATCCCAGGGGGAAATTATTTTTATCACGAACTCCAGATATACATACACAAATATTAAGAATAAAATACATTATATATGTAATAAAAACATATATACATGCATAAAAGATAAAAGATTCAACCTAAGAAATACAAATATACAAACAACATAAATTTAAGGATAATATAAATATAGATATATAACACTACATATATACATACACGTATACATACACACATATATAAATAAACATATACACATAAATGAATAAATATATATACATACACATATACAGAAAAACATAAATAAAAAAATATATAAACAGGGAATATCTGGCATCCGTTCCCACTATCCAACAAGGGCGTTCCCGGGAATAGCTTGACAACCAAAAAGGCAGAGCAGATAAAAACCGTCTGCCGTCGTGCCAGAACCACGTGGATATGGAGAGCAGGGGGAGGAGTGTTGGCTCCACACATGGACAGGAAATCAGCAAAAACGACCACATTGGTTACAGCGCCTTTAATAATGAGGAAAAGTGTGACACAAAAAACGACTTTAAGCCCAGTCTAGTGGCTTGACTTCTTCAGAGCGATGACTCGAATGAGGCTACTTCTACGTTTCATAATTGTTTTCTTGATTTGGTTTGAATTGTCCCTTGTAGTTCACTCATCTGTCGGGCTAATCTGTTCTCCTCTAATGTGATGAAATATTGAATGTCTCTTGGTCTTTTGCGTCCTTACTTAGTTTGGGTCGTCCAGTCTGCCTGCCCTGCTGCTAGAGACCAAGAGCCTCCTGAGAGCTGAGGACTACGCCTCAGAAAAACCAACAACCGGCCGGGATGAGAGAATGAAGCAATGAGGACGTCTGGGAACACCTGCCGTGTTCAATGAATGAATCTAATCCCATCGTATCTGGACGTCACTTAAGTGACGTTGAAAGCACACAAACAATGTCTGCAAAATGTATTTCAATGTTAAAAGTTATTCAGACCTTTTCTTCTATGCATGATCCTACTCATGAGCAGGAAAGCATTTAATAATACCATTTATGTTAACGAATTAAAGAAAATGTATTTGTGGAATACCTGTGTGTGTGTTTGTGTGTTTTACAGAATGATTCAGGTTAATCGCCCCCATCGGCACCATGTTATTACAACATATTAACAACACTCATTTATTTATTGATTATTCAGGTCTGCCACACCGACTGACGAACGATTCCGCTGTAGTCCAGACGTGGGGCAGTGGCTGACAGCCCAGGCTCATGTCTTAGAGACTTAAGGCTGTGATTCCTCTCAGACACCGTTTTGACACCAGGCCATGTACATGTTCGCAAACAGGCTTTAAAGGTTTAAAAAATAGATTTTAAAGCGGGGTGAGTTGAAGAAAGATCATCGGTGATGTTGTTCGGGGAGCCTTGGATTGCCTCAACACACCGATGCCGTGTGGTTAAACACACAACTACAAATGGGGACGTGGTACAACAGAGATCAACACACCAACATTCCTTCTCTCTACATTTTTTTTTTTACTTTTAACAAATGTCTGCCAATACACGTATAGACACATGCAATGGCTTAAAGAAGCCCTGAATGCCATGATGATTTAATCGGTTTTTATGACGTGTGGTTTACTGCTGATGTGTCAGTGAACAGTTTCCTCATCCAGTAGGCGAACGTGGTCCTGTCAAGAGTGTTTCAGGTAGAAGGACCGGGTCCTTTCAAAGTCGTACAGCGTGTAGCTGATGTTACTTGTTAAATGAATGTGAGTGCATTCAAAAGGACTGTGTTGCTGGGAGCAGCAGCATGTTTGATGTGTCTGTAGTTTATTCTGTGTCTGTTGGGGTTTCGTCTTGTATACTTGCGTACCGGGATGGACTGACCATAATTTGAAGCCCCTCCTGGGTCCACATTTTGGGGTAGTGGACCTGGGTGGTGGATGAGGGTTCCTAGAGGACGACAGTCGTCTCCAGGTCGCTGGGTGCTCTCAGGTGGCTCATGAATATTAGGGTGAGGGTTAGCTTCCAATTAAACATATGAATGTATAAGCAATCATATGGTAGCCTATATGTGACATAGTGGTGCTGACAGGGGAAGGACCAGGGATGTTGGCTTAGAGCCCATAGTGATGGCTCTGTTCCAACCAATCTTGTTCCTCCTAGCTCCGCCCTGTGATTGGCAGTCAGCCGGTCGGCCCCATGGACTTACCGAACGTCTCCCTGTCTGAAGGCGAAGTCACGACACGACATCCCCATCACCTTTGGTCGCGTACACGGTAGGTTAATGAACTTGTTTTAGAAAAATCGGGATATATTGTAAAGTCATGTTAATCACTTATGTAGGACTATTTTTTTTTTTTTTTTTTTTTTTATTAGGCCTACTTATTAGTTTATTAGTTATTTGGGGATCAGTTGGCCGTTTCACTTTCACTTTCACGCCGCTTTTCTTAATAAACAGGAGTCTCGGTCCTGTGGTTTCAGGTCGCATTATTCAGCTCTACTGACACCTTTAGAAACCAATCGATGAGCTCCTTCTCCGTCATGTACCCGGCCGTGTGTATTAATGTGTAACTAACTCCATGTATAGAATAACCATGTCAGAAAACCGTGGCGATGCAGAGGAGCGAGGAGACTGTGTGGACGCCAAATTCTGGTCTCGCAGGTAATTCCCTAATTGGACCCTATTGAAGATAGATAGAGAGTTAGTGCTTAATCCTCGCAGGTAACTAATAACTGGACCCTGATGACGATCGATACAAGTGCGACGATCGAAACAGTACACAAGTACCCAAGCGCACAGGACTTATTCCCAAACAGAATAAACTACAGAGACACATAATACATTCTGCTACTCCCAGTACCACGTCCTCGTTTGTAGTTGTGTGTTTAACCACACGGCATCTGTGTGTTGAGGCAACCCAAGGCTCCCCCATCCCCTGACCAGGCGGGGCGAGAGGGAAAAGCTGGAGCTGTGTCCGCGTACCCCGACCGCTACAAAATGGACTACCCAAGCATCGGAACCTGTGTGATCATCAACAACATGAACTTCCATAAGAGCACGGGTAAAGCCCCCATGACACATCATGACTCCTCATACACAGACGTCGCAAGACGTCCTTCCAAGGCCAGGTGCGATCCAGCGTTCACACCTGTATGTGTGTGTGTGTGTGTGTGTGTGTGTGTGTGTGTGTGTGTGTGTGTGTGTGTGTGTGTGTGTGTGTGTGTGTGTGTGTGTGTGTGTGTGTGTGTGTGTGTGTGTGTGTGTGTGTGTGTGAGACGTGTGTGTGTGTGTGTGTGTGTGTGTGTGTGTGTGTGTGTGTGTGTGTGTGTGTGTGTGTGTGTGTGTGCGTGTGCGTGTGCGTGTGTGTACATACCTATACCCATTCAGGCATGGATACCCGTAAGGGGACCAACGTGGATGCGGAGGCTGTGGAGATCACCTTCCGCGGTCTGGGCTACAAGATAAGAAGAGAAGACGACCGGACCGTGGGAGAGATGGAGGAGCTGCTCCACACTGGTACAGGACGACATTATGCAGCGTTTAAACTGACCCAAAGCCCTGAGTTGTGAGAGTAATGCAGCTCTTCAAAGCCTGGTCGCACATCCCTGCACGGATGGAGAACAAGCATAAGTTAGGGTGAACACACCAACTGAAAAAGTATATGAACTAGAACTAAATCCCCCCCCCCCCCCCCCCCCCCTAGTGTCACAGGAGGACCACAGTGGCTCTGCCTCCTTTGTGTGCGTGCTGCTGAGCCACGGCGATGAAGGGATCTTCTACGGGACGGACGGCTTCACCGAGCTCAAGAAGCTGACCGGAATGTTCCGCGGCGACCGCTGCAAGACTCTGGTGGCCAAGCCCAAACTCTTCTTCATACAGGTGAGCTTTGAAGGACAGGTTTTTATGACGTGTGGTTTACTGCTGATGTGTGGGTTTATTTAGCGCACTGAGGGCGCAATCACACTAAGGCCATCTGTACCATGCCCGAGTCCGTTTCACACCTGTACCGTGCTCAAGTATTGCCTGTGCTCACACTTGGTAATCTCAACTGGGCTTGAGTACAGTTGCAAGTACATACGTCATCACGTCGTAATATGTCACCACCAAGCGTCCGCTGCTTAGTAGAACAACACAGAGAACCCAGTTGACACTTTACTGACTTTGTTGCTTATTTGGAGTCGTTCTACTCAGTAACAGCCCTCCCTCACTGAGAGTTTTTACACTGCCAAATAGGCCATTTTATGTGCGCCTTTTTCCGGGCACGGTCCGTGCGTTTACATGTGACAGGTGATGCAGTCGTATTAAACAAAGACGTTGAAAGATGGTGCGATCTAGAGAGAGACGCAGAGGAACGGTCCTTACG
This sequence comes from Melanogrammus aeglefinus, assembly GCA_900291075.1. Classification (NCBI taxonomy): domain Eukaryota; kingdom Metazoa; phylum Chordata; class Actinopteri; order Gadiformes; family Gadidae; genus Melanogrammus; species Melanogrammus aeglefinus. The sequence goes on along the minus strand of OLKM01001738.1, from coordinate 79,223 downwards.
AGGCTTTTGTCAGGCTAAAAAACAAGTGGTCAGCAAAATAAAGAATATGTTGGTGTTTTTGCACTTGTAAATAGTTAATCGCGTTTGTAGCCTGCACTCTCATCTCTTTAAAGCCCTTTCTTTCTATTCTATCTATTGAAAGGGAACCATGTCCTCCTTACACAGGTAAACAGTGACGGCGTTTATTATCTCGTTCCACCGCTTTTTGTCGTGGAAGCAATGTCTGAGATGCAGAGACAGCTTCAGGCTACCAAAATCTGTGTCGTACAGTTTGGAATGAGAGCTCGTGAAGGAACAATTGCGCAAGCACGCAGGCACGCTTTCTGCGTTTCTGCGTGCTAATGCGATAGCATACTGCCTGAGAAGGCAGTATCACGTTCAAATCTGTCCCTGGGAACAGTAAAGTTGCGCCGAATGGAAAAAAGAACTAAGTTCCGTGACCATATTTTCAGTAGTTGCGCTCAACTTTGCTTTTTGCAAGAAAAAGAAGTTACATTACTGTATTAACGCGTTACTTACTTTGTAGCGCGTTACACGCAACACTGTCTACCGGTCACACCAGTCTCACGGTAAAATCAAAATCCATACCGTAGTGCAAATTCACACCGGTGTACTTTCTTTACCGTTTATACCATATACACCCCTACTATGGATCATTGAACAGTACCGTTCTAAGACCAAGCTATGGGACTTTAAACTCGTGTCGCCTTAACTCCAACTTATCTGAACACTGTAACTATGTATCATTTAAGTTGTATGTCTGTATTAGCTTGTCATGTTAAGTGTAATGTCTTGTTTGTGTTGTAGTATGTATAGTTTGAGATTTGTGTTGTATGTAACCATTGTCCTGTCTTTTATGTATTTTGAAACGTGTTGCCGCAAGTCTTTTTCCCTGAGAAGAATTACTTTACCTCAATGGGAATTTTCCTGGGTAATAAAGGTTCAGTAAAATAAATTGATGAATAAAAATCTCTGTTAGGCATGTCGTGGCACCTGTTTGGACTATGGCGTTGAAACGGACAGCTCCACGGACGAATCATGGGATAGGATTCCCGTGGAGGCAGACTTCTTGTATGCCCACTCTACTGCTCCAGGTAATCAGTAATCACTGCTGTCTGAATCATGAGGCGGTCAAATGCCAATCGTGGTCCTTTGGTCACAAACAACATACTGTATGTCAGACATTATTATCCTAACAATCTATTCATTATTTAATCATTGCTGCCCATTAATTGTAGTTATTGTGTAAAGACTTGTCCATACCAAATAGTTGTTAGCTCTGAATACGTGTGTCCAGACAAATACCTTTACATTCTATAACTATTATAGTACAGTGCTATCTCTATTATAGTTAATGTATAATAATTTCGCCCCTTGGAAATCATAAATGATCTGAGGGGTTCAAGACTAAAAATCATTTTATGAATTTGTGGATTTCAGGCTAATCATCATCAGTACCCTGTTGTGGATTGGGTCGTGGGGGGTGGTATTGGGCTGAAGTGTAGTTACAGGGGGTAAATATTAAAAACAAATAAACTCTGTATTAAATGTATCGTACAGGCTACTACTCCTGGAGGAATGAGGGCAAAGGATCCTGGTTCATGCAGGCGCTGTGCGCGATGCTGAAGGAACACAGCAGCAAGCTGGAGCTCATGCAGATCATGACACGGGTCAACCACAAGGTGGCGCTGGACTTTGAGACGTGCACCAAGATGAAGCAGATGCCATCCATCACCACTATGTTGACCAAGGACCTATACTTCCCTTGACAGTTGCCAACTGATGGAGTCCGCTTTGGAACCGTTAAAGTGATCGTATGGATTAAAATACTGGTGCTGAGGAAATTATTGGCTGTTTTTTCGTATCTTCAGGTCTGTCCTGTCTGTGCTTGTGGTGGATGGGAGAAGCATTTGTTGCTATCTTTGTGATCTATTTCATTGGAACTGGGGATCCTGTGCTTGCTTTGATATACTTTACGTCTATGCCACAAGTTGCTCTGGAGATGAACAGCTGTGGCCACATTTTAATCACTTATTTCACATAGAATTCCTAGATTATTTCAGAATTTATTGAATTCTTCTACAGGATAATGTGTATATTGCTTTCACTCCAAGGTGAATGCAAGTCTTTTAAATGTTCAACAACCAGTATTGTGCCTGAGTAATATTGGTTTGTTGTTGCTGTATTAGGGGATATTTTGAAATGGCTGTTTCAAGCGAAATTTATCTTTCAATTTGCTTATGAAAATACTAAATAAAAAACCCGAAGGACCCATGACTCCTCAGTCATTTCTCATATAACGAGACCCCTAACCTTTTAGGGTTAGTGGTCCATTATATATCCTGTTGATCTGAGCTCATAGGCTACATGAGGAGGGCCAGCCCAAGCATGTCTGTTATAAGTCCATAACAGACATGCTTGGGCTGCGATTCCTTTCGACACCATTTGGCGCCAGTCCATGTACACGTTCTCAAACCGGCCTGGAATCTGTTACCAGCCCGGCGGGGCCTGTAGTCCAGCCTTGAGCTGAGCGCAGAGGACCTGCTGTTCAGGCAGGCAGATGAAATGCCCGACCTCCCCCCAGCTGATGTAGAGATGTCTCCTCTGGCCTCCATTTGGGAGGACGCCTGAACGCTGTTACCCAAAAGAACGAAGGGGCAGAGTCACCAAAGGACCGGGATGAAGTGGGGAACCCTTCGTCATCTGTGGAGAGACCGATGGACTACCTATTACTACCCAATATTTGAATGCATGTGGATTTAATAAACCAAATATCGATTTTTTTTCCATAAAATCTTTGAAGACACACTTGCAAACAATTGTTTTCAACACAATTCATTAAATTAACTTACTTAAAAACCTTGAAGACTACTATTGTATTTTTGTATCTTCATGTTGATTGAGGTGACAATGTCAGCAGAATTATTCTGCAAAATGAAATATTTATTTCAACGCTAGAATTCATTCTGACCTTTTCTTCTTTGCATGTGTAGTGAGGGCAATAGTGGGGAGGGTTGAACCGAGAACCGACAACGCCACCAGGGGAATTACACCCCTGGAAATCAGTATAAGATGGTATGTTACTTTTGTGTTGTTGAATATTATTGACAATACTGGTGAGGCAACCAGATTTGTGAACTGAACGGACATGTCTTGATCCTACTCATGAGCAGGAAAGCAATTAATCACACCATTTTTGTTGACGAATTAAAGAAAATTTATTTTGTGAAATACCTGTGTGCGTTTTTCAGAATGATTCAGACCACTAGCCCCTATCTGCAACATCTACAACAGGGTTCCAAACTCAACTTACCTGGGGGCCCCTGGAGGTAGAGTCTGGGTCAGGCGGGGCCGCATCAAGTGCTCCACAAAAAAAAGGATTACAACTGACCCAATCTAAGTTAATGATCGGGCTATAATTAGATCACGTTGGCTACGTAATCGCTGTCAACAGGGGACATTTTATAGCAGTTGGTTAGCGTCCTTTGGCTTTTGTCGGGACTCAGGACATATATATTACATTTGATTGATATTGGTGCCTTCATCACCATTGTCAATCAAAACACAGTACAATTATGATTTTTCCTTACAAAATAAAATTAATTACACATTGTGTCAGTTTTTTCCATGCTTACTTGATTTGAAATCCACCCATATTATGATCTGCATAAAAAAAAACATAGAGAGGCCAGAATAGGCCATGACTCTTGACATTTCACAGTTGTTGAAATTCAACAGGGCTTTCAAAAAGTTTGCATTTGTAGATTCTTTGAAATTTTAATCTCCTGTGATATCGTTGTTTCGGGCTTTGTATGACTAAGAGAGTGGAAAATGTTCAACAGGTGGTTTATTCAGACACAAGGTAAACGAGCGAGCACTTTGGAGGGGGTCAAATGAAGCGTCTCTCGGACACAAGTAAGAATTCTGTTTATATCGGAAATGGGCAGAATGTTAAATTAGCCATGCCTACAGGTTCTAATTTTACCCGGGTACACCTTCAGTCTTTTTTGGTCTGGGCAGGATGGCCAGAAGCAGGGTTGTAGGGCCTGATTTATCTCAAAGACGTTCAATGTTATGTGCTGATGTGATGACCACTGTGTAGAAGAAGAAGCTATTCAGGACTGGTGTTAGCTTGAATATCATGTGGTCTTAAAGCATAGAATAAATCAATTTAAATCACTTTCAACACAGCAGAGCTATTTAGAGATGTATTTGTTTCTTTCTAAATACCTCTGCAGTCTGCAATACAGGATTCATAACAATCAGTTTCTTCATAGCTCCGCCCCTTTTTCGACGCTGCTCCGTGATTGGCTGGCCGCTGACAGGACGCCCTTCCTCGTCTCGGTCCTTACATTTCACCAGCACTCACCGTCGGTCGGCTCTGAACGGTAAGTTAGAGGAAGTTGTCTACATTTAGTACCTGGTATATTAATCATTTGCGGATACTTGTCTCTATATTGTTTATTGTCTTTATGTCATAGCATATAGTTATGTCTATCAATGATAATCATTAACAGTCAACACCCCAACCACCTTAGTTTCTTTATTAGTTTGTTTTAGCGTCAAGTTGTTCCCTAAAAGTGATCTTGGTTTGTCTCTGCTGTCCTGATGACCGTAGCTTTGTGACAATAAAAGCATCAAAGTGTAAACCTCAAACACCTGTAACATACTGTAGTAACTGTACACGTCTTCATTGGAGAGGACAGTACTTTTGGTTTCACCTTAACACATCACTACTTCAGAATCGTACAAAGCCAATTGATAGGGGGAAAAAAAAATCACTTATGAAGAGTTACTGTAACGTGAAGCCCCTCTTATTGCTTCGCTATAGGGGCCAGTGTACGTCAGAAAGAGCCTTAGGCGAGTACAATTCCGGCTATTTCAGATTCTTCAGTTCAATTCCTTTTACATTTCTGCAATTTTGGCAATGCTTTGGGTTTACCAAGCCTACCAACACACCAGATCACACGTTAGCTGATACCCTATGATGGCTTATGCACCTGGCACAGTAGGCAGTGGTGTTTGCAAGGCAATAGCCCATTTATAATCTCTTGGTTGTTTTTGGTCATGTATAGAATTACCATGTCGGAGAACCGTGGGGATGCAGAGGAGCGAGAAGACAGTGTGGACGCCAAAATCTGGTCTAAAAGGTAACTAACTACTGGACCCTACTGAGGATAGATAGATAGTCCTATACCCTCACGGGTAACTAACTACTAGACCCTACTGAGGATAGATGGATAGTCCTATATCCTCACGGCGGGTAACTAACTACTAGACCCTACTGAGGATAGATAGATAGTCCTATATCCTCACAGGTAACTAACTACTAGACCCTACTGAGGATAGATAGATAGTCCTATATCCTCACAGGTAACTAACTACTGAACCCTACTGAGGATAAATAGATAGTCCTATATCCTCACGGGTAACTAACTACTGAACCCTACTGAGGATAAATAGATAGTCCTATATCCTCACAGGTAACTAACTACTTGACCCTACTGAGGATAGAATAGATAGTCCTATATCCTCACGGGTAACTCACTACTGCCCCCTATTGAGTAAAGATAGATAGTCCTATTTTTTATCCTCACATGTAACTAACTTCTGGACCCTACTGAAGATAGATATATGTAAGGGATAATCACCGAGAGGCAGGGCAATAAACCGTTTTATATGTCAGCAGCAAGTAGAACCGACAAGTCAGCGGGCAACCTGCCGGGTTAATGCCCTCCTCCCAGCCAATCAGAATCAAGCATTCTTAAATAAAGTAGAATAAAGTATTTTAACCTCACCAGAGAGGATATTCCTTTGCACAACATTGAAGCGATCGTTTAATCACAGTAAGAAGACAGAGACGATAAAAGAGGTGAAACCACATCAGACACTCAAGAAATGAGAGACATTATAGGTGTGCGTTTAACCCAACGTAAACTCTGTGTTAAGGCGAGGTGGCTCCGAGGTTCCTGATGGGACTGACAAGGAAGGGCGAGGGGAAAAAGCTGGAGCCGCGTCGGCGGACCCCTACCGCTACAGAATGGACTACCCCAGCATAGGAACCTGCGTGATCATCAACAACAAGAACTTCCATAAGAGCACGGGTAAAGCCCCCCCCCCATGACACATCATGACATCCATACACAGACACGCTGGACCACACCTGGCCTCCGCCCGACGTTTTGGGAGATCAGATCACAGCTATACATATTGCAAACTGGTGCTTCCTGGGTAACCCTCCTATTATGTTCAAATAAACATTCAACTTTGATGTTTGGGGTCAATTTGACCCGAGCAATGATTGTAACTGAAAGTCTTGACCAAGTTTCTCTCTCAGCTACTTTAGGCCATTTTACTGACCATCTTTATAGCCCAGTAAATAATACATGACTGCCCCCAACCTCCCCTTATACATCAAGTATTGATTGTATAGGACTACTGCGAAATATTTAAATCACTTTACGATCTCATTCATAGACCTAAAATGAAAAACATTATGTTTTGGTGTTTGCAGGGCTTTATGTTGATGTTCAACTATAGTAATGTTATTTTACATAGTAAAATATAATATAGTTCAAATGAAGATTGTCTTGTTTATGACTGCAAGCATATCTGGTGGGGCCTGGAAACATTTTGATGCCATTAGCTGCAGTCAGTCTACCCTGTCTTGTAACTGGGGATCAGCAGCTTTCCATTTATGGATGTTCTTGGTCAGTTCTTGGTGGTTGAGATATGACAAGGGGGGTATAATTGTGTTTGAGAAACCACAGGAGGGTCAGAATGTCCGATCTCACTGGCTCATTCTCATCAGGAGGATGCCGCATACGTAACCAGGGACCTCCTCAACATTATCCTATGTCTCAGACAAGTCCTCATTCATGAGGACTTGTCAAGACCCTGAAAGAACTGTGACAGAACCTCAGTGGCAGCAAATCTTTTCCTGTCAGGTGATCGTTTTCAAAATGTTTAGTCGAGGCACAAATGCAAAGAGAAATGTTGCTTGAATTATCAAAGTTCTTGTGGGAACTTTGTTTTTTGCCCCACCCCACATACTGCAAGAATGATCAGAGTTACCGCGGTTATATGTTGAACCCCTATGCTGCGAGAATTGTAGGAGTTGTTATGAGAACTGTCAGTGAGTTCTCGCAGCAAATATGTCCTCCCTCTCCCAATTGCTGAACGATAAGAGCTCTCTTGGGAACGTTTTTCTCCTCACACACATGGTTAAGTATGTTAACCATGTTTTTAGAGGCTATAAACCATGAATCGGGACAAATTGACCCCTAACATAATAGGAGCACAACGTCTCTATTGGGAGGCGTGCTCCGGGGGGGAATTTGTCCTGTATTCAAGGACACCTTGGTCCCTTACTCCTATATTGATCTGCCTGTGTTGTTACAGTGTAAAAGGCAAACAGGAAACCAAAAAAAGGAAGAATGGATATGAATAACTTCAAATGACGCTTCAAATTAATCAGTTCCTGTTATTTCACTAAACCCAGTTGACCTACTCATTCTATTTTTAATCACTGTTGAATAAATGCGATTGTTTATGATGAGGTCAGAAAGCATTTTGCTAGCATTGAACCGTATCTTACAGACGTTTTGTTATTCTTCAATCTGTGTGTGTGTGTGTGTGTGTGTGTGTGTGTGTGTGTGTGTGTGTGTGTGTGTGTGTGTGTGTGTGTGTGTGTGTGTGTGTGTGTGTGTGTGTGTGTGTGTGTGTGTGTGTGTGTGTGTGTGTGTGTGTGTGCGCCCACCCAACCCTCCAGGCATGAACATTCGTAATGGCACCGACCTAGACGCGGGGGGTGCGATGAAGACCTTCTCCAGTCTGGGCTACAAGATGAAGGTGGCCAATGACCTAACGGTGGCAGAGTTGGAGAAGCTCCTCCTCACCGGTACAGGACTCCCCATGTACAGCTCGAACTGAACCAAAGCATTAGGGGTAATGTGTTGGATTAGACCGTGTGGAACCTGCTGGGTCCTGTGAGCAGACTTGCTGCAGCATTACGCGGCCAAAACGCATGATAGTGGAGGTCTCCACTTAATATCAGATCCGGTAATCGTGCAAAAGCACGTGTATTTGCGTGCTCATGTAAATAAACAACATGGAGACGCTGGTAGAGGAAGAACTGATCATTATACTACTGTTAAGATGGCGGCAGAAAAAATGATTGAAAGAGTGTTATCAAACAGGATATGATAATACCTTTTTAGATGTTAATCTTGTAGGTGGAAACTTCCCACCCCTTATGTACATGTCTTCATAGGTAAGATAGCCTGTATCGGCTAACAAGAAAAGGGTTTAGCTAACAATTCTACAAAGGGCAGTTTGCTTTGCTTGAACCACTTGGCCGCTTTCAGATGCTCCTGACAACATAACACCTGTTAATAGTTTTTAAGTTCCATCTTACTCGAAACCCCCAGTTTTCGCTACATAAAACAGCCATTTGAAAGTCAGTCAGGTTTTCTATTCGAATATGATTACTGAAGCTAACCCTATCGGTGCCACACAGGGCAATCAGTGTTGTACTTTGAACCAGAGCAGTTAGACCCAGAGATACGCCTGTTTCCTGCTGAACTGCCAGCAGGAGCATAAACAGGATAATCACCCAACAGGATAATCACCCAAGCCAAACCTGTAGAGGTTCAGCAATACTGTATATCCATGGTGATACTGAGTGGTGTCGTCATGGGGAGACAACTACACAAATGGTAGCTGGTACAGACTTGTCCCTATGATGTGTGCTCAAGATGGCGAGCCTGTTCAGACCCATTCAGGGTTTACGAACACCAACACTTCTGCATCTGAGCAGCCTCCATATCCTCCTACTCAATCTGAAAAGCCTCCATCTCCTCCTCAATCTGAACAGCCTCCATCTTGTCCTCCTCAATCTATGCCCCCCCCCCCCCCCCAGTGTCAAAGGAGGACCACAGTGGCTCTGCCTCCTTTGTGTGCGTGCTGCTGAGCCACGGCGATGAAGGGATCTTCTACGGGACGGACGGCTTCACCGAGCTCAAGAAGCTGACCGGAATGTTCCGCGGCGACCGCTGCAAGACTCTGGTGGCCAAGCCCAAACTCTTCTTCATACAGGTGAGCTTTGAAGGACAGGTTTTCATGACGTGTGGTTTACTGCTGATGTGTGGGTTTATTTAGCGCACTGAAGTGTATGTTTTTCTTTCCTTTGTATGGTAACATGTATGGACTGGTAGAGCTAGTGTGGAGGGAGAATACAGTTGACCTTTAGTAGATCTTTAGTTACATTTTAGTGTGTAACAATCTTTGATTGCTTTATTAGTATTTGTGTTGAATAAATTGTTTTCTCCATCAGAAATATCACAGCCCTATACAGTGGGGCAATAAAGTATTTAGTCAGCCACCAATGGGCTCTATGCACAACTCCACTACTTCCTGGACTGCTGCTCCTTTATTTCCTGTCTTACATTACTGGACAAACTGATTAATCCAGGTGTGTCTGAGTAGTCACAATGGTCAGACACACCTGGATTAATCAGTTTATCCAATAATGTAAGACAGGAAATAAAGGAGCAGCATTAAGTTCAGGAAGTAGTGGAGCTGTGCAAAGAGCCCATTGTGCAAGTTGTCCCACTTAAAAAGACGAGAGAGGCCTGTAATTTTCATCATAGGTATACCTCAGCTATGAGAGACAAAATGAAAAAAAAAAATCCAGAAAATCACATTGTCTGATTTTTTTAAGAATTTATTTGCAAATTATGGTGGAAAATAAGTATTTGGTCACCTACAAACCAGCAAGATTTCTGGCTGTCACAGACCTGTAACTTCTTCTTTAAGAGGCTCCTCTGTCCTCCACTCGTTACCTGTATTAATGGCACCTGTTTGAACTCCTTATCAGTATAAAAGACACCTGTCCACAACCTCAAACAGTCACACTCCAAACTCCACTGTGGCCAAGACCGAAGAGCTGTCAAAGGACACCAGAAACACAATTGTAGACCTGCACCAGGCTGGAAAGTCTGAATCTGCAATCGGTAAGCAGCTTGGTGTGAAGAAATCAACTGTGGGAGCAATTATTAGGAAATGGAAGACATACAAGACCACTGATAATCTCCCTCGATCTGGGGCTCCACGCAAGATCTCCCCCTGTGGGGTCAAAATGATCACAAGAACGGTGAACAAAAATCCCAGAACCACACGGGGGGGACCTAGTGAATGACCTCCAGAGAGCTGGGACCAAAGTAACAAAGGCTACCATTACTAACACACTACGCCGCCAGGGACTCAAATCCTGCAGTGCAAGACTGCAGGATTTGCTAAAGCCAGTGCATGTCCGGGCCCGTTTGAGTTTGCTAGAGAGCATTTGGTTGATCCAGAACAGGATTGGGAGAATGGTCAAATGAAACCAAAATATAACTTTTTGGTAAAAACTCAACTCGTCGTGTTTGGAGGAGAAAGAATGCTGAGTTGCATCCAAAGAACACCATACCTACAGTGAAGCATGGGGGTGGAAACATCATGCTTTGGGGCTGTTTTTCTGCCAAGGGACCAGGACGTCTGATCCGTGTGACGGAAACAATGAATGGGGCCATGTATCGTGAGATTTTGAGTGAAAACCTCCTTCCATCAGCAAGGGCACTGAAGATGAAACGTGGCTGGGTCTTTCAGCATGACAATGACCCCAAACACACACCGCCCGGGCAACGAAGGAGTGGCTTCGTAAAGAAAGCATTTCAAGGTCCTGGAGTGGCCTAGCCAGTCTCCAGATCTCAACCCCATAGAAAATCTTTGGAGGGAGTTGAAAGTCTGTGTTGCCCAGCGAAGGCCCAAAAACATCACTGCTCTAGAGGAGATCTGCATGGAGGAATGGGCCAAAATACCAGCAGCAGTGTGTGAAAACCTTGTAAAGACTTACAGAAAACGTTTGACCTCTGTCATTGCCAACAAAGGGCATGTAACAAAGTATTGAGATGACCTTTTGTTATTGACCAAATACTTATTTTCCACCATAATTTGCAAATAAATTCTTTAAAAATCAGACAATGTGATTTTCTAGATTTTTTTTTTCATTTTGTCTCTAATAGCTGAGATATACATATGATGAAAATTACAGGCCTCTCTCATCTTTTTAAGTGGGAGAACTTGCACAATTGGTGGCTGACTAAATACTTTTTTGCCCCACTGTGTATGTGTGTGTGTGTGTATATATATATATATATATATATATATATATATATATATTAAATAGCAGGCAAAAATAGTGCATTCTGTTGATCATTATACAATACTGTTCTAGACCAAGCTATGGGACTTTAAACTACCGGTAGTTTTATCTCTGCTAGGCCTGCCGTGGCACCCTTTTGGACGACGGCATTCAGACTGACAGCGACCAATCATCGGATAGGATTCCCGTGGAGGCGGACTTCTTATATGCCTACTCCACAGCTCCAGGTAATTAGTAATAGCTGCTGTTTGAATCATCATTTGTCACAAACAACATATGACCAGCATTAATCTCCTACAATGCATCCATTATATGATCATCCCTGATCATCCCTGTTGATGACTTGTCCATACCAAATTGTTATCAGTTATAGTATTTGTCTAAACAAATAGCTTGGCTTCATACACATTTTTATGTAGAACTCTTATAGCTGGGTGGCAAAACCTCTAATCTTAATACCCATAGTAATCAGTCATGAGGCTTTCTTAAAAATATCAAATGAAATGGGTTCAGGGATATCCAACACAGCTTTTTCATCTTTAATGAATTGCCCTCTGGGTCAAAACTGGCCTTATAAATGTGTATATGTCTGTTTATCCATCTCTGTGAAGTGTGTGTGAGAACGGTACTATGTATTTAATACACAGAATTGTTATTATGATCATAGTAATAACTTTTACTATCATCCACACCTTTTGGGTATTGACTGGGTCGTTCAAAGTTTCTGGAGATGAGTATTAAAAACTGATCTATTGGGGTTCACCAGGTAGAGCTCGAACCTGCCTGTCTTACTCTACAATATAAAAGATAAACCTCTTTCTTTTCATTCAAAAAAAATCGAATAAAATTAAGATCTGTCCTACAATGAATGGTATTGCCTCATGGTCTCCCATCAGGCTACTACTCTTGGAGGAACACCACCAACGGCTCATGGTTCATGCAGGCGCTTTGCGAGATGCTGAAGAAACACAGCAGCCAGCTGGAGCTGATGCAGATCATGACGCGGGTCAACCACAAGGTGGCGCTGGACTTTGAGTCGGCCTCCAGCACGCCAGGCTTCAGCACGAAGAAGCAGATCCCGTGCATCATCTCCATGTTGACCAAGGACTTCTACTTCTCTTGTTAGTCGTAAAAATTATGGCTGGTTTTGAAACCGTTCAAATTGATTACGGGTGTTTGACTACTGGTGCTGAGGAGATTATTGGCTGGGTTTTTGTTTCTATGATGAATGTATGGGATGAATCTGGTGCTTGATGTCGATAAGTGTGTTGGCTTCTTTGGATGTACTGCACTTTGTTGTGATGGTGTAATCTGCACCGTCAAGGGGGAGGTTAGAAACTGGCCACATTTGGAACAGAACAGATACTTATGTAAAATTTTAGTTTTGATAATGATATAATTATTGCTATTTGGTTATCTGTGTCTTGAATACACTCCAAAAGTGTATCCATTCCAAAGGGAAAATTAAGTATTTGTGTTTGACTCGAATTTGATTGTTGTATGCTTGCAAAACAATGTTTTGAAATGTTAGGTTTAGGATTGTTATATTATAAATTAGGATTATTTGTCCTTGGTTTTTAGTAGCGGTTTGAACAGTCTTAATAAAAAACAACGCAGAATGATGAGCACAGGATGACTCAGTCATTTTAACAATTTTCCATTATAGCTCCTCTAAAGTGACATAGACTAAATACAAACTATTTTATCATATATATTGAGGTGTCATCATTACCATGATGTTGATATCAAGGCTTCTCATCAGAGCCGGTCCCTCCCTATAAGCAAACTAAGCGGCCGCTTAGAGTCCTCGACCGCCAGGGGGCCCCCAAGAGCACTACTTTAATATAAATATATATACACTTCTCAAAAAAATTAAGGGAACGATAAAATAACACATCCTAGATCTGAATGAATGAATTATTTTTATTAAATACTTTGTTCTTTACATAGTTGAATGTGCTGACAACAAAATCACACAAAAAATATCAATGGAAATCAAATTCATTAACCCATGGAGGTCTGGATTTGGAGTCATACTCAAAATTAAAGTGGAAAAACACACTACAGGCTGATCCAACTTTGATGTAATGTCCTTAAAACAAGTCAAAATGAGGCTCAGTATGTGTGTGGCCTCCACGTGCCTGTATGACCTCCCTATAACGCCTGGGCATACTCCTGATGAGGTGGCGGATGGTCTCCTGAGGGATCTCCTCCCAGACCTGGACTAAAGCATCCGCCAACTCCTGGACAGTCTGTGGTGCGACGTGGCGTTGGTGGATGGAGCGAGACATGATGTCCCAGATGTGCTCAATTGGATTCAGGTCTGGGGAACGGGCGGGCCAGTCCATAGTATCAATGCCTTTGTCTTGCAGGAACTGCAGACACACTCCAGCCACATGAGGTCTAGCATTGTCTTGCATTAGGAGGAACCCAAGGCCAACCGCACCAGCATATGGTCTCACAAGGGGTCTGAGGATCTCATCTCGGTACCTAATGACAGTCAGGCTACCTCTGGCGAGCACATTGAGGCTGTGCAGCCCCCCAAAGAAATGCCAACCCACACCATTACTGACCCACCGCCAAACCGGTCATGCTGGAGGATGTTGCAGGCAGCAGAACGTTCTCCCCGGCGTCTCCAGACTCTGTCACGTCTGTCACATGTGCTCAGTGTGAACCTGCTTTCATCTGTGAAGAGCACAGGGCGCCAGTGGCGAATTTGCCAATCTTGGTGTTCTCTGGCAAATGCCAAACGTCCTGCACGGTGTTGGGCTGTAAGCACAACCCCCACCTGTGGACGTCGGGCCCTCATACCACCCTCGTGGAGTCTGTTTCTGACCGTTTGAGCAGACACATGCACATTTGTGGCCTGCTGGAGGTCATTTTGCAGGGCTCTGGCAGTGCTCCTCCTGTTCCTCCTTGCACACAAAGGTGGAAGGTAGCGGTCCTGCTGCTGGATTGTGTTGCCCTCTCCTACGGCCTCCTCCACGTCTCCTGATGTACTGGCCTGTCTCCTGGTAGCGCCTCCATGCTCTGGACACTATGCTGACAGACACAGCAAGCCTTCTTGCCACAGCTCGTATTGATGTGCCATCCTGGATGAGCTGCACTATCTGAGCCACTTGTGTGGGTTGTAGACTCCGTCTCATGCTACCACTAGAGTGAAAGCACCGCCAGCATTCAAAAGTGACCAAAACATCAGCCAGAAAGCATAGGAACTGAGAAGTGGTCTGTGTTCACCACCTGCAGAACCACTCCTTTATTGGGGGTGTCTTGCTAATTGCCTATCATTTTCACGTGTTGTCTATTCCAGTTGCACAACAGCATGTGCAATTGATTGTCAATCAGTGTTGCTTCCTAAGTGGACAGTTTGATTTCACAGAAGTGTGATTGACTTAGAGTTACATTGTGTTGTTTAAGTGTTATTTTTTTGAGCAGTGTATATATATATACAGTATATATATAATTTTTCAATACACAAAGCAATTTACTTAACAAGGAAACATTATAAACATACAGCTGATATTAGTTTAAAGCCCAGTTCAGACCAAAGATTTGCCTCACAACGAGACTGTTTTGGAACGTCGCAGGGGAAAAGTTGCAGCAGTGTGAACTGTGATTCTGTTGTAAGGAGTTGCCAGAGATTGAACATGTCAAATCGCCAGGTCCAGTTTAAGAACACAATGACGGAGCTATTCCTCTTCAGCCAATCAGGACACAGCACAGAACAACCTGTACGTCACGGCCTTACTCCGTCCCGGGGGTATTCCATCAACCAAGCTAAAGGCAAAGCCGGGCTTATTTCGCTTAGCCTCGCTACTTTAAGCTAGAGTTGTGTTCCACTTCCATCAATGTGACCTAAGGGAATCTACGCTAAGTAACCATGGCAATTTATCCGACAACATGAACCTGGTTGGTACCAGGCTAAGGCCTTGTCCGATTACTTACTAAGGACTTTCCTGGTGTGAATACGCCCTGAGGGGGTGGAAAATCCTCAGTTTGAACTGTATTGTCCGGACCAAAGCGCAATGTTTATTTTTTGTTTTTTTCACATTGCAATTTTTCGCAACAGTCCGAGAATTTGTCAATGACGCACGTGTGTGCATAGATCGTTAGATCATTGGACAAGATGGTCGGAGGCGGGGTAACGCATAAAAAAAAAGTAAACAAAGAAAACAAACTATGGAGATTCTGCATGCTGCCCTCGGTGTGCTCATGCTGATTGGTTTCATACAGCCACAAACATTGGCAGAAGTTTTGGAGAATTTTCTAGAGCCCTAGGTGAGGTTGAGTTTTGCGCCCCACGTTCCCATAGCGAGCGGAGCGTTGCCCTTTTAATGGACATTACTATACCAAACATCACTGAAGACACACATTAACTGATTTACATTTACTTTGCAATTTCTTCACTCACTTATAGCTCTACTATACTATGTTGCAATTAAACAATGTGTGTCCATGTTTACAACATTCAGACAGTAAAGTAAAAGTAGAAATGTGGTAAGTGTGAACGCTTTGCGTTGACTGTTTCAGTGGGTATGCTTAAAGGTCCCATGGCATGAAAATCTCACTTTATGAGGTTTTCTAACATAAATACGAGTTACCCTAGCCTGCCTATGTTCCCCTAGTGGCTAAAACTTGCGTTCGGTGTAAAACGAGCACTAGGTGTTGTGCTCGACTTTGAAAAAACGGAGGTTCAAGCGCGCTGATTTGGAATGTGGTCCCATATGTCGCCTTGCCCGCCCAGAGAATTTGGCCCGCCAATGAGACACGCGCCATGTGTGTGTGCGATTACACACACTATAACACAAGTGTTTGCTGTTGATGTTATGGAGCATAACTCATCGGTTCTTTGACGTCTCTTGTATTTCCACAACAAGACTGTAGTTGGGGTTACCTCAGCGATGGCTGAGAAGGAATTGGGGGAAAGAAACTTTGGCTTTGACTCCCTGAAGTACATGAACTGCGACATGCTGCCTGCAGCCGGTTGCCGCGAGGCACCCCCTCTGCAAAGCACCACCGCCCGGCAGCAGGTAGTAGGCAGCGGGCAGTTCAGTTTACTTCAGATTGATGTGGAAGTGGAAGAACCAGAGATCGTCGGAGAACCGTTTGTGATTCATAATATAGTCTGGAGGCTCATATATGATATGACATAGATATCTATTTATGATATGATATTATTTAGATCTAGAGCTCCAGGAATCCTGCGTGTGTTCTAGAATATTTACAGAACATGGCCAAAGGCTGTCCGCGCCTCGCCATTGCGATACATCCACTGTGAACAGCGCATGGTACCGTGGCTGCAAGCTGCTCAGGGCCACACCCCCACCGTCCTCCTTGACCAGCCTCTCTCCTCCTCATTTTCATTAAAGCTACAGACACCGAAATGGCGCATTTGGGGAAAGCTCAATGTGTGACAAGTGGCTGTAATTCTGCTCCACGGCTGAATTTCGAGAATGTCTTCAAATACTGTGTTTGGGGCCTACTAATATCTAAATTAAAGCATCCAAAAAATAGCATGCCATGGGACCTTTAATAAGTAGTAAAAAAATTGCGGCAAACCTTGTTCAAAGAGGTACGGATAAAAACCATAAGGGTTATGAATGCATACAGTTGCTTGTTCTCTGTGGAAAAACTACTCTTATCAACTGCAAAGCAGGGGCCCAAAATTATCCTGCTTAGGGCCCCCAGGTGTACAGGGCCGGCCCTGCTTATCTCAAATGACCCTTTCCAGCTTGGTCGTTTCTAAAAGCGGCCACTAGATGGGGCGCTGTGCCCAGTTAACCAGCATTAGTGAGTCAGCAAAAAAGAGTCTGAACTAATTCTTGATTCAACATGTCAACATGTCTTCATACCACCTGACCTAACCTAAACATTGCCCTCCGTTAGAAAGCCGTTTCTCGGCTTTCTTCTGTATGGTTAGGTGAGTCCCAAACCCCACAGAAAGGTCGCTGGTTTCGTTTCAGCGGCAGAGGCGATGTGGCAGAATAGAGGAAATGAAAACGAAAACGGGGCGGTTTGTTGTTCTCGTCCCGGGCGCCCTGCGCAGGCGCACCAGGGACTTCCGCGAGCAGCAAATGGTCGCGCCGCTCGTGAGTCTCGGGGATTTCCAGCCCGAGCGCCGCAGCAAGCCGAGCCTCGCTTTTGGTTTCGTTCTTCTGGAGATAAACATCATGGTTCCTTAAGACAATTCTTCTTAAACCAGAACTAATACAAACACTACAAACATTACGAACACTAGGAACAGCGACTCGTCGACACTGCGTGCGACTCTGAGTGTGAAGCGGGACGAGGCGAGGGTGCAGATCTGCGGGGGGAACTTCACAGGTAGTGAACTCTTTTATTTCCGCATGTTTGTGTGCCGAGCGGTGGCACAAGCGAAACTGTGTTCTTTATCTATTTTCACTTTTGCTTGGCTTGAAGAGGAAGATGCGCCCCGAGACAGGAAAGGCAGACTGTTTAACTCTTTATTGCTAAATGGGGAACCAGTGGAATGGGTCTCCGCTCCAGGTGATCGAAAGCTTTCTGGTCGTGCTCCGAGGAGCTGAACTCAAAACCTAGAGAATAAAAATGTCGAGCATAGTTGTTGGTTCGGATACATTTGCTGCAGACTGCTCCGACACTGAGACTGTGCTGCAGGTACTGTACGGTTTATTCTCGTTGATCCGTTGAAAACCTTCATTTAATTCATGCAACATACTGAACTTTAGGTGTTTGATGTATGACATGTTTTAAATTGATATATTGGGGTTTTAACCGTGCTCGCTGAACCTCTTGGACTGAAACGTAAGCTACGTCTCCCAGTCCCAACAGATCGACCATTAATAACACCATGTCAACAGATTTAATACTATGAACCACACCGCGCAGTGTGCTGGGACGTTAATGCACAGCGTAGGGAGTGTCTCTTTATAGGTTTCTGTAGATGGACTTCGCTCACACAGGGACCCACACACACACACACACACACACACACACACACACACACACACACACACACACACACACACACACACACACACACACACACACACACACACACACACACACACACACACACACACACGTGCACAAATGATCTATGATAAAAAGCAAATATACATGAACTTCAGGTGTGTGTGTGTGTACGTGTGTGGTGTGTGTGTGTGTGTGTGTGTGTGTGTGTGTGTGTGTGTGTGTGTGTGTGTGTGTGTGTGTGTGTGTGTGTGTGTGTGTGTGTGTCTAGGTTTGTGGTTAGAAGTATTATAACCCCATAACCAATCAGGTTCCTTTTAATGTCCAGAAGAAGATACGGTGCTGGGTTTATATTTAACGAATTTAACTTTGTCACGTGTCTAACTACTATTAATTAATTTTGTATTTGTATTGACAAGGTACCAATGACTAAGACCATCAATAAGTCGAATGTGATTAGGATAAGCCACTCATTTCATTGGTGGTCCACAGTCATAACACCGTTTGTAGTGCAGTAATAACTGAACGCTGTGACCTTTTTGTGTTTCAATGTTCCCTCAAGTCAAGTGCATTCTAATGCTGTAAGGACATTGGGATTCTGGTAATGGTGGTACAAGAGTCTGCAGCTATCAGATGATATGAAGCTGTCATGACGCCGTCATACGATGTAACAATACTATACCCACCTGGTAGATCCATGATCGTAGCGATGACATTACGTTTGATAGAGGCTGGAGCAACGGCCGGTGTCCGCAAGGATGCTGGTGACTAGTTAAGTTCTAATGATGTATTGCATACAATATGCTGATTTCAATGGTGCCCCTGCGTTTTAAGAAAGGCTGTGTATTTCCTTTGCTTGTGAGAGGGCTACGCACTTTCAATCTCATCATTCTTAAACCTTTACCTACCAAAATAAAATAATTTAAAAAAATCACTTTGGTGTGCTGGGTATTTTGATATGCAGGGCTATTGTGATACTCTGCCACTCAGGACGAGAAGTCACACACCATGAGTTATAATCAGGAAGAGAGTTACGGTGAGGTAAGCATTCTGCCAGCCCGTCACTGTCGTTACCATGGTAGAATGGCACCACCACTTACAGCCTCAGGAATCAAGTTATTACGTGAAACCAATCTTTAAAGGAAAACTGTGGGAAATCTGCATTAGGTGGTTGAATTAATGGTGTACATTTTTCACCCCTGTCCAGGTTAATGCATCCTTTTCAACCCTCTTCTCCCCAATACAACACAAAAAACATTTCTCTGTGTTGGGAGATTGAGATAAAAAAATAAACCTAACCCTATAAAAATAGGGTTAAGAGTGCCACCCTAGAATTAGGGGGAGGAGCTGATTTCAAAATATTTTAATGAATTAATTGAAACTCATTAGTATGGAAAGGAAGCCAAATCGAATGAGATCCATGCCGATTGATATCTCTGTTACATGATGAAAATACTATAGGCGTGAGGTATCATTTTCTCTGGAACTTGATATAAATGTCTATGTCCAAGAACGTTCAATCTGTTTAATTCCGTTCAGTTGTAGCAGCATAGCCCTTATCACAGGTACCGTCTCAAAGGGCTCTACAGGCTGTATATTATGACCCCCCCCCCCCCCCCCCCTTACCCTAGCAAGGAAAAAAACTCCCTTTATCAATATGGAAGAAATCCTAGAACTCAACAGCTGTATGCTGTGTATGGTTGATTCATTGATTTTTGCCCCATACGATTTGATAACCTTTGATTTTCAAGACCATTGTTATTGATGGCTCCAGAATGATGGGCATGTAATCAGAATGCACTGCATACATGGTGGACCTCTTCTCCACTGGTGCAATAAGATGATTAGTTACCTGATCGTTTCATGGTTTCCCTGACCCTGCATATGTATTTGTACTTAGATTTTAATTTCAAAGACCACACTAGTTCAATTAGGAAAAGCAACAGTTCTAGCCTAATGCTTGGTTAAATATATTAAATACTAATCAAGCAAAATATCATGAGGTTTTGCTATTAAAATACTATAGTTATTAAAGTATATCAAGATTATAGAGAAAGTTTGATGCACTTTGTACACTAACTTCCTAATATTCATGGAATAGGTAAATTATAATAAATAAATATATACGACTTCAAATTTACTGTGACTTTAGTGCACGCATTCAAATTCTGCAGTTACAGGTGCTAAAGACTGTGTGTGTGTGTGTGTGTGTGTGTGTGGTGTGTGTGTGTGTGTGTGTGTGTGTGTGTGTGTGTGTGTGTGTGTGTGTGTGTGTGTGTGTGTGTGTGTGTGTGTGTAGGACACCATGCCGGTAGAGAGGATGCGAATGCGGCCGTGGTTGGAAGAGCAGATAAATTCCTGTCTGATTCCAGGACTCAAATGGGTCAACAAGGTGAGCACTCACACTCACTTACTCTCATGCACTAAGGGGGGGTTGCATTGTAGGGCGAGTGCAAAATGTATGAGGAACAATGCTGTCAGCATTAGCCGGCTATTCACTAGAACAGCTTATCGTCTTCTACTTCTGCTTCATTTTAGTTATGATCGTCCTCTTATCCATTCTTTTTCATTGACATAATCTTAATGTGTCTTGTTCAAAGGCCATGTGAGCATTGTGATGCTTATCTCCTCACTGGATGGAGAGTGGGGTCGTCAACCGTGTGTGTGATTCATTTATTTCAGGAAAAGAAAATCTTCCAGATCCCATGGATGCATGCGGCGCGCCATGGCTGGGATCTGCAGAAAGACGCTCCGCTCTTCATGAAGTGGGCCATACACACTGGTAAGGGACAGGGCCCACAGTACTAGCCCATGTGCCCACAGTACTTGCCCATGTGCCAATAGTATTAGCGCAAAGTACTTGCCCATGTGCCTACAGTACAAGCCCATGTGCCAATAGTACTAGCCCACAGTACTAGCACATGTGCCCAAAGTACTAGCCCATGTGCCCACGGGACTAGCTACAAGCCATTGTGTTCTAGTCCATGTGTGCTAGCCCATGTAACCACAGTACTAGACGAGTACTAGACTACTATGTGCCCACAGTCAGTGAATACACACCTTGCCGGGCACGTTCACGTAAAGGTTACTGCACCATCCAAAAGATAAAGAGAAGGTATATGGAGAAGACCTACCGTTCATGCGATATAAATAAGGGAGATGGCTGAGCTAAGTAGCTAGCCAGGTATGTAGTTAGTGTGAGTTAATAGCTAGGTGTTTGCCAACCTATGCACCAGCATAGATTAGGAGATGAACTCTGTGTGTGTGCGTGTCTGTGTGTGTGCTTGCGTGCGCGTGTCAGGTAAGTACCAGCAAGGCGTGGACCGCCCGGATCCCAAGACATGGAAGGCCAACTTCCGCTGTGCGGTGAACAGCCTGCCGGACATGGAGGAGGTGAAGGACAAGAGCATCAAGAAGGGCACCAACGCCTTCAGGGTCTACAAGATGCTCTCCTCATCGGAGAGGAGCAGCAAGAAAGGTGGGCGGGGTCACCGGGGCCACCAAACTGCCACTTCACCAGGAGGATGGCTGTATTCTGCAGCGCGATCTGTTGGTTCCTGAACTCTGTGTGTGTTTGTCATGTGCGTTTTGACTAAATAGGAAAGAAGAAGAAGGATGGGAAACCCAAGGCAGCTCAAGAAGGTGACTTCAAGGTAAACATTAACAGGTTTTTTTTGGTTTGTAATACATTTCACTCGATCTCTGCGGAGGTAATGTGTGAGCATTGAACGCAAATCCTGGTCCAATGAAATTGATGGTTTAACTTTTCCGGCCGGTTGCAGACGTTTTCTCTCCAATGCGCGTAAAGGGTGCAGTGCTCTCTGCTTAGCCCAGCAGGTAGAGCGGGTTGGCTGGTAACCGGAAGGTTGCTAGTTCGATTCCCCGGCTCCTCCTAGCTGAGTGTCGAGGTGTCCCTGACCGCAAGACACCTCACTCTAACTGCTCCTGACGAGCTAGCTGGCGCATCCATGGTCGATTCTGCCGTCGGTGTGTCAATGTGTGCATTAACCGTTGTCAGACGCTTTGGATAAAAGCGTCTGATGTAAATGTAAATGTACTCTCTGATATGTTAGAAAACAGCAGAGGCTGACTCCTCCCCTTTCAAATGAAAAGTGCGCCGCTGATCCTAACTATTACCCTAAACCCCTGGTTGGCGTCCTGGTGACACTGAGTCCTTTGTCACAGGCCGAGGACGAAGGAGAGGAGGCGATGATGGGCGCGGACATCAAGGAGGAAGTCTGTGAGGAAGAGGATGGCAGAGAGCTGGAAGGCAACCTGGGTGAGGAGGAGGCTCTGGTTCAGACCCCAGTTATGGTCCAGAAAGGCACCCTTTCACCGGGAAGGACTAGGAAGGCCTGTTGCCATAAGTCATTTTGACCTATTCTCTCACACCATTTTTGTTACATGGCTACGGTTCATGTGCACATTAAAATACAACCTCGGTGTAATTGGTCAAAACGTTTTGGCCAATGGGATGAAGGAAATGGAAGAGATTGCTTTCTATGGTTGAATATGACGATTGTATTGGCTACTGCGACGTATGAGTTGAGTGCTTGATCGGTGCACTAACTGGCCTCACGGCCCACGGCCGCTCGCAGGTATCCACTACCCAATAGGCGAGCACCTGATCACCAGCGAGCAGCTGCCATTCGTCTGCCAGACAATCGAGGTGACCACGGAGAACGAAGAGCAGATGGTCAGCTCCTCCCACCCCTACCCTCTCCAGATCTCTCCCGTGTCTTCATACTGTGGTGAGAGCCCCCACGCACAAGCACACACACGCATATATATGTGTATACATATGTTATTATTGATATTTTTATAATGTAGAAAAAGACATGGGCCTAGTCTTTTACTCGCTATACTAGGGATTCACTTCTTTGGAGTTTACTTAGTTAGCCTATGATGGATACAGTGGATTGATTTACACTTATCTACACTCTTGGCCAAAAAGTGAGACTACTTAAAAAAACTTTTGTAAGAATGGAATAGAAAGACTTCTTAAAATGTTCAGTCTTCTCCCTGTGTCAGCTTGATTTTGAACAATATGAGATGAAAATAAATAGGCTCCGGGATGAAAGTTTTAGTAGTTTTACTTTTAGCGTTATCCCCATGGTAATTATCCACACCAACTTTATGATACTATTTAAGTACCAGCAATGTTTTTGAACATCATGAAAATATTTTACTTTTGTTTTCTCTAAATTAATGTCAGGAGTGTCGCTAGCCATTGAAAACATTCGGGGCTGTAGCCCAGAAGAAGAAAATTAGAAAATCGGGCTGATGAAATATGCCATAGTTTGTTAGTTTGACAAGGAAAGGAAAGACCAATCGTCATGTCTGACTCACGTCGGGGCAGGCCTACTGAGTAGGTGAATGTTTACGTTAAGGATAGGAAAGTGCACCACATACACCAGCAGCCAAAATGAGACATTACAAAATACGCCATGCGCCTACCCAGTGAATTCAACCGGGTGGAATTCACTGCAGGTCTCCTGAATCTGTGCAAGCAGCACTAAACAGCAATATCCAGACCCTCCAGGATTTTGCAACTTCAACGCAACATCAACCAATCACCGCGAATTGAGGGCGGTGTCGCAATTTTAACCAACCACCGCAACTTTCCCGCAAATTTGACCAATCAGTGGTGTCGTCTTGAACTGACGTCGACAAACTACCCTCCGCCTTACTTCCGTGTTTACTACGTTCAAGCGATTCAAGCGTTCTTGCAGCATGTGCGCGTCCAACGTTTCACACTTGCCGAGCCAAATAACTGCGAAAGATCACGAA
Source organism: Melanogrammus aeglefinus (assembly GCA_900291075.1). NCBI lineage: Eukaryota > Metazoa > Chordata > Actinopteri > Gadiformes > Gadidae > Melanogrammus > Melanogrammus aeglefinus. Next base: position 55,279 of record OLKM01001738.1, on the reverse strand, counting down.
AAGGGATCGGATTAGCTCAGGGGGTAGAGCAGTTGTCTTGTATCCGAAAGGTTGCTAGTTTAATCCCCAGCTCCACCTAGCCGAGTGTCGCTGTGTCCCTGAGCAAGACACTTAACCCTTACAGCTCCTGACGAGCTGGGTGTCGCCTTGCATGATTGACTTTACCGTCGGTGTGTCAATGTGTGTGTTAAACGATGTAAGTCGCTTTGGATAAAAGCCTCTGCTAAATGCCCTAATTGTAAATTGTAAAAGCAGTATGCTGGTATTCTACATGAAAGCGGTGGTAAATTATTTTGCACTGCATGCAATATCGTGGTTGAACATAAGCGGAAATCTTCCCTTGATAAGCATTTTGCCACCGTGAAACATAACTAAAGAACTGCCGGCAGGACGTCAGACAACGAGGCAGATCACTATGACACAGGCTGTTGCATCCAAGTCAATTTCCAGCGCGGAAAGAATCAAGAATCAATTATTCATAGTACCATTTCTCAGTGTTTTTGTTCTTCTAATTAATGTTTTTTTCAGTAATAACTTAATACTTAACAAATTACTCTGGGGAAAATTGCAGTAATAACTTAATATTTAACATCAGGAAAATCGCAACTTTTATCGCAAATTTCACTTCCTCTCGCACTGTAATCGCAACAAAGACATTAAAAACACCGCAGCTCTTTGGAAAAGCTTTTGTGTTGCAAAACTACCTGCAAAAAACCCACAGCTGAGACTTGCAGGAGCAGATTCGAGCAGTTGTAACGATGGACTTGTGCTCGCTCATTAAAATGCTGAATCAACATAGCGTTCTTTATCATTTTATTTGTGAGGACATTTTTCACAGATGTGCAACTTCTGATGTTGGATTAAATTATTTCAAATTTGGGTTTACGAATGCAGGCATATTCTCAGATTATGAAACACGGGTGTGCGAATGTGTTTTGCACCAACTGCGCTGCAATGATTGTAGCAAAAGGATGTGGGCACCTGTTTTGCGTACTCGTAGACCCTAGAAAAAATATTTACGACTTCAAATGTACTGTTACACATTTGTGACTTTAGAGTACACATGCAAAATAAATATATACGACTTCAAATTTACTGTGACTTTAGTGTACGCATTCAAATTCTGCAGTTACAGGTGCTAAAGACTTGCTGTGTGTGTGTGTGTGTGTGTGTGTGTGTGTGTGTGTGTGTGTGTGTGTGTGTGTGTGTGTGTGTGTGTGTGTGTGTGTGTGTGTGTGTGTGTGTGTGTGTGTGTGTGTGTGTGTGTGTGTGTGTGGCACTGTGAGGAACTTTTATAAACGCAATATTGTTAACCTGCAGTAATCAGCCCGGCGGCCCCGAAACGTTAACGCAATATTGACCGCAGTAATCAGCCCGGCGGCCCCGAAACGTTAACGGCCCACAGGGAATTCTCCCGACTCGCCCGATTACCACTCCCCCTGTGTGCGTGCCTATGTGTGTGCCTGTGTGCAACAAATTGTTCTTAATCTGCCTACAATGTTGCATCTGTGGCTGCTGGTAATGCAACCACAAAGAAGTATACTCTACGGGGCTATTTTCATCATTATTATTATTTTTTTAATTATTTTTGACGGCACAGCGATCCGGGGCTGTTCCCAAAAGATCTGGGGCTATAGTCTTGAATGCCCAGGTCTAACGATGCGCCTGATTAATGTTTTATAAATGGCGGAAATTTCTCTTTTAATGATCTAATAATGTTACCACCGTTTTAAGATTTTGGGTTCCCTTTTAAGGAAATGAAAGGTTCTTGTTAATGAGGAAGGGAGTTGCATTTTAGGAACTATTTTAAAAGTTATTGTTTAAGAATTATCTTTAAGAGACTATACTAGCTTTAAAAGTATCACAAAGTGGGCATGAGTCGTAACCATGGGGCTAACAAAGGCCCCCTCCTTTCCAGAACTTTCAGCCCATATATACGTTTGGTACATATATACGTAAGGGATAATGTATAGAACGCCGGTCATTAGTGGGAAAATAAGATAATATTTTTTAGATAATGACCGGCGACGTTCTATACATTATCCCGCTTATTACACGGCTACTTGCCAAAACAAAAAATAACTTCACATGGTGCGTCTTTTTACAATTTGTTACCAGCATTCGTAGTGTTGATCGGCAGAGAAGTAGTCCGCCAAAGACGTTGACGTCGCTTAGCAACCGAAGAAGCAGGGGTTGACAAGTTACCGGACTACTTGCGGAGTGATACCAAAGACGTCATTAGAGGCAAAAAATCCTTTGTTTTCCTTGACAACGGTCAATTATACTTAGCAACGGTGAATTATCAAATATAATTCACTGCCGGAAGTTGTGAAGAGCCCATGCAAGTGAACGGAGCGTTCCACGGCATTGAGAAGACCCGTGTAATAAGTTTTTATATCATAGGGTTTGACTTTCAGCAGAATTGGCAGGTTCACAGTCTGATAAAAACAATGCTTTTTGGTCTTCAAAGCAATTTTTTTTTGGTAAGTGATATTTGATGTATTGTAGGGTGTTTTTGGTTGTGTAACACTCTTGTTACACTGGTTCATGGCTTTTTTTCCGGGGCCTCAGAACACAAAATAGGTTGTAGAATCAACCGATAGATGTGACAAACTTTAAGATGGATAGGGGCCTATAATAATTCTACATTGTCCTTTTATTGTCCCCATCGTTACTGCATGTTATCTTTAAAATGATCATACATAACTTGGGTCGGTGATTTATGAGCAGAGAGTGATATCATTCTTGTGAGGGGTGACGGCTACAGTAAAACGGATCGCTGATACTGAAAATGCAATTCGAACAAAGTGCAACTCCACAACCCCAGCCATAACCAATAGACGCCATGGGGTTATAAAGTCGTACTTATCTTATCCTATTATTCATATCATTCAACCAAAGGTTTGCTAATCCACTAGGGTCGTTTGTTGCTTCTTTTTTAATACCTTTGAACATTCAGCTCATTAATAAAAACGTATTTCACTCTGTTGTCTCTGTAATAACAAAGCGCTGTGCTTCTGTACTTCAACTTATCCTCTCCCTCCCTCCCTCCCTCCTCCTCCCTCCCTCCCTCCCTCCCTCCCTCCCTCCCTCCCCTCCCGTCTTCTGTATAAACACTCGGCTGTCCTCAGACTGGTCTTTCCAGCAGATCCGGCTCTGTTGCGTTTTAATGCAAATGTTACACAACCCCACAAACAGTCCTCATGCCCGCCTTCCTCTTTTTGAAGCAAAACTCTTTTTAGTTTTTTTTTTTTTTGGTTTTCTGGTTTTCCATAACTGTTTCTCTTTGTCTACAGACAGCGACACAGATAGCTTGAACAGTGAGACAGAAGACGCAGGAGAGGTGAGACTCATGCACACAAATTCACATGCGGGCACACAGACAAACACGCTGGAGGGAGATGGATGAATCATTAACTGACGTGATCCACAGATATAAACGGGTCTTGACCTGTTTAAGGCTTTGCCCAGCCTTACTGGTGTGTGTGTGGGTGTGTGCGTGGGTGTGTGTGCGTGTGTGTGTGTGTGCCAGTGCCCGTGTATTGGAGTAAATGGAGGCGTGCACGGCATTCATGCATCCTGTTGTGGAGAAAGATAAAGGAGGAGGGGCTTTCCACAAACTGTAAATCATTAACATTCTGATATCTCTCTCCTCGCTCTCTCTCTCTCTCTCTCTCTCTTTCTGTCACTCTCACTCTCACTCTCGATCTCACTTTCTCTCTCCATTTGTTTGATGTCCTCATTCCTGTTTCTGCATTTTGATCTCTCAATGTTTACACCCTTCCCCATAAATTGATTACATTTGAACAGCCAGGCCAAGGAAATACACCACAGCCATATAAATATTAGTCTTTTTTTCGGCTGCACTGCATTCAACTTTGCAAACATGGTTAAAGAAGGGATTCAAAGCACTGGGTGGGTGGCAACACTGAACAGTTTGAGATGTAGCTGACCCAAGGGCTGGGTCTTAATTAAGATGAAGCCTAGTTAGGTTGTGAACTAGTAGGAAACATAACTAGGTACTTGGATTGAGAAAAAATGTAAAGGTGGCAACAGATTCTTTGTTTTTGGGTGTGGGATATCCCATAATTAAATCCAACAATTTAATCGTTTCCATAAAAGCGTTATAATCAAACAGCTAGCATAGTAACTTTGAAGTCAGCTCCAACGTGATCTATTTTCCTCGGAGGTAAGGCTTTCCACTTTGAACCAGAGTAGGTCCCTATCAAGAAGGCTTTCCAGTGATCAAGAGGACAGGAAGCCTCCTCACCATTGAGACGCCGCCATTGTTTTGAAATTGGACTCGTTGTTTGCCTCAGGGCGGTATGACAGAGGCTAATGATTGTGCTTCGAGTATCAAACAAGCTTGCCCTGTTGTTCCCAGTCAGGAAACCTTGGCTTGGATTAGAGGCTTGCCTTTCCTTTCACTGCCGTCAGTTAGGGCTGAACGATTTGGGGAAATTAATTGAATAGCGATTATTTCGACCAATACCGATTTAGTACGCGATTTTTTTGTTTAAAGTTCCTTATGTTCTGTATTATTCCCTCAACACTTAATGAATCTTTCTGTGTATGAACACAACATTGGAAGCAGTCAGCATACAAACCGCTTTCTTTCCCTTGGACCAGGCCTATGTGTTGAGATGAATTGATATTATGAACTATTTATTTAACTATGGAATTGTAAAAGAAAATTAAATAGGAATCTAACTGATCTCAGTAACAATAACAAATCCAAAAAAAAAAGTATTTACATTATTTTTATTTATTTATTACCCCCGCCTTTGCGATTTGCAAATGGCGTTCTAGTACATGGCGATGTCGGTGTTAATTAGATTAATCGTTCAGCCCTGCTGTCAGTGCAGCCCTCTCTAGACCAACCCGCTCCGGGTGTGAACTGTTCTCTCGACCCCCCCCCCCCCACACAGGGCGTGAGCGGCGCCTGGATGCGGAGCTACAGCACGTCCATCCTCCGGATGCCTTCTGGTCCCCTACCCGGCATGTCCAGCTTCATGGCCAACAAGCCCAACCTGCGCATCACCACCATCCAGGACCCCAACCCGCTCATCAGTTACCGCGCCGACAAATGGACCACGCGCTACGTCAAGTCAAAGCCCGGGACCACTGGGCACGAGGTGCGTGCCAGCGTCATCATGAAGACCTCCGACGTCAACTCCTCCTGACCTCTGACCTGTGCACAGGCCGTCGTAGGTTGTTTAAATGCTGCGTAGGGGAGGGACGTCGACGCGTCCGTTGTCATGGTTGCTGTTTTTGTTGACACATCATTGGCGGGTTGGGGACGGAGGTTTATAGAGGCCCCCGGGGGGGGCCGGTGGGATCTCAGGGCCCCGCTCTGCGACCGCGTCGGGGCCGCTTTGACAAGGACAAAGGGGTGGGTTTCTAACATGGGACAGAATGCAATATTCTACGTGAACTCGGATGTCGGCTGGCAAGTCAGCTCTGCCGCCGCTGACACGCATCAACGAAATCGCAGGGATCTTTTTTCTTTTTCTTTTTTTTTAATTGTCACTAATTTCAGAAAAAGCCAAATATGTACCCATGTAGTAGGACCGCCTCCTTCTTTGCGTCCCCGTCGGTTGGGCCTTCCCCAGAGGTGGTGGAGTGTGGAGCGTTCACACTGAGGCATGGATGAACGTAGATAAACAAGCCAACAAGCAGGCGGACCTGCAGACTTATCGGCCGTGACCTTGTGGTCACTTCTTATCTCCCTCTCCTTCTTGCTTGCTATACAGTGTGTAGAAATATGTGTGTCTTTCAGATGCTTTTGCACAGCTCTTGTGTGTGTGTGTGTGTGTGTGTGTGTGTGTGTGTGTGTGAATTTAGGAAATCGACTAGACAAGCCTTATAGATGATTTTGTGCCTTCAAAAATTGTGGTGCCTGTTTTCCTGAGGCACATTTATTGTGACCCCTGCACATGCTAGGCCATACAAAAAAAAAAACATTGTTGGAATGGCAGAAATAGCAGAGAGGGTCCTTCGTGGCTAACTGGAAGGATGGAGATGACAATAATTCCATTACTAGTGAGTGTCATTGAACGATAATAAGTTTGTTGTTTGAATGCCGGTTGTGATGTGTACAGGACAGGAGGTATACCTGAACTGCAAGCATGTTTTTGTAAATAGTGTGGATATGTGTTGGCAGCTGTGTTGCGCAGCTGATACACTAGATTCAACCCGGTCTCACGAAAATATGTGACACTGTCACGTTATTTTAATCTATTGTTTGTGATCAGGAACACGTATTTTCAAAATTTTCGTGTCAAAAAGCACAATTTTCAAACTGTCATGGCAACGTCCGCTCGGACACTGGACTTGCGAGGCATCGACGCGGACTTTCATTCACATAGCCAAGAACAAGACAATAGATGGCTAGGTACAATAAATATCAAGACATACCATTCTGAAAAGAGCAGATGAAGCAGCTACCATTGTTTCCTTTGCGGTTTGCCTACAGAGCAGCGCACCTGCATTTAATATATCCGTGAATTGTTACAATTTCTCAGAATCAAAGGCGAAAGTAGAAACGGGTGGCCAAAAGCTGTCATATTGTTAGTTATCACAGACAATTTTAAGTAGAAACGGGTGGCCAAAAGCTGTCATATTGTTAGTTATCACAGACAATGCCTCGCAAGTCCAGTGTCCGAGCGGACGTTGCCATGACAGTTTGAAAATTGTGCTTTTTGACACGAAAATTTTGAAAATACGTGTTCCTGATCACAACAATAGATTAAAATAACGTGACAGTGTCACGTATTTTCGTGAGACCGGGTTGCTAGATAACACTGTATTCTGCTGTACCCATTGGTTAAACACTTTTAATCCCAAACCCGAAAAATTAGCTTTTAAAATGTCTCCCCCCAAACAAAGCAAGAACAGAGATTCTATATGATGAGATCGTGTAAATTAATGTTTCATAGTGACACAAGAGAAGTGCTTGGAAATGATTGAATTTGCAGTCTTGTGTGCAAAATCGTATATGAAGACAATTTCCAGAGGGTAATATACGGGACAGTGTGGTATTGATTACAAATTAAGTGTTTTAATCAGATTAAGACCAGCTTTGAAAAACTTCTCAATGTATTGTTTGGTTTTTATGTTCAACTTTAAAAACATATTATGTACTTTTGTTACTTGACGTCAGGCAAGATAAATAGGAAATTGATACCACTTTTATGAAGTGGTAATATATATATGGACCGTCCCATATGTTTCCAATCAGTGTTTTTCCAAATTGTACTATAGTTTCTAATTATTTCAGATATAATACAATTTAATAATTGATTTATTTACCCCCCCCCCCCCTTTTATGAATATCTCCCTATTTGCTTGTCGATGTCTGTTTAATCTGTGAATGAATCTAGGTCTGTCAGATAAACGGCCAAAGTGCACTTAAACCCTGAGCCCCTTCTGCATAGACGTGTAATAAAGGGAAGCCCTTGTGAACCTGAAAAAGAGAGAAACATTGAATGTGACTTGATCAATTGTAATTGTATTTCCTTCAACCAAGATGAAAATCCATCGTATCACATGTTTTTAGATCGGCTTATGCTCGCCTGCTGATACTTTCCACCATGTACTGTCAATGTATCTTTGTTCAATCTAAATTATATGTATTGTCCAAAAGGTTTTAAGATCACACACACACACCACAAAATCTCCCATGTGTTAAGAGCAGAGGGCCCCTCTCCCTGGCACCTTCTTTCAATATTTTTATCAAGAGAAGTCATGGAATTTTACCGCAAGTTCCTCGACGACCAGTGTGCGTGAGGCCTCAGTTGCGAATCACTGCCGTTTTGTAACAGTCACGGCCAGCGAGAGGTTTTCACACAGCGCTGGCTCTTACTGGTTAAAATCCGCCCTACAGTGTGGATCTATCTTACCTGTGGATCAACTACTAAATCACAATAAAGGACTTTTATTTATTCGTTTGTTGGTTTTAATGTGAAGTGGGCGAAAATTTGATCGTTTGGGAGTTGGGGTTGATACATTCAGACGGCCGAAAAGGGACAGCGATCAATCTATAGATGTCATGTACATTTTGCACACAAGAAAGAACAGAATAAGTATTTGTTGTTGTTCCTATGATGAAAATGTGCAGAGTAAACTTCTACAAGGCCTTTAGAAACACTTCACTCAATATTGACCTGATGGCAGATAAAATGCAAATGTGGATATTTTATTAATTAGAAATACAAATGAGTAAATTACGCTTAAATATTCTACAGTTTTAACAGTCAAAAAACATCTTGATGAATTGAAGATGGGTATGTTTCTCAAACACACAATCCATGAAATGGCGGCATGCCTTGCACAGTGCTCTGGGTGAGATGGTGCGGTTTGGCTGACACCTTTAAGATCTTCAACGGTTGCGCCGCAGATGACTGGTCTGCCACCTCACCCCATAACCTAAATAAAAAACGTCTTTCAGTTTCAGTTGCTGTTCTCAGTTCTGAGCCTTCCTGTTTGTCTCTGGGCCTTAAAGCAAATAGCTGACTGGTTGCCTTGACAACGGTTTACCACAGATGCCATTAGTCAAAAACGAACTATCTGTAAGACTAAAACTAACTTTTTTTTTGTATTTTCACTTCTCTCATCTACTTTCGCTTCATCTAGCTATTCTCTTATCTACTTTCGCCTCCTTTCTTTTCTTAAATCTCTCCTCAGATTAATGTTTTAATGCTGCATTATGCACCACCATGTTCAAATTATGTAGACAACATTTAGCATAATACCAATGGCGTTTTTATATTATACTTAGCCTACTATTATACCATTTATTAAAGAGAGATACAAGGTAATATAAATAAATTAATAAACAAAATGTAAACAGGGAGAACAAACCAATTACATAAAGCTATATCTACCTTAATTTTCAACAGATTAAAAAAAGTTATTGAACAAATTGATTTAACAAGAAGACCAAATTAAGGAAGGGTTTCAGTTGCCTAAATCGCCTTGGCGTGCGGGCCGTCACACGGCGCCCCAAGGCGGGGAAGAGCAGAGGGGGGGCCAATGGGAATAATACAAAAAACAAACAAAAAACCCCATTATTTTGAATTTTGTACCACCCCCTAGTGGTTGGAGCCGCACACTGCCGCCAGGCCACGTCTCACCCCCCCACTAATATATATTAATATATATTAATATAATTAATATATATTAATATAAACCAGGCAGTTCCATCAACAGAGCGTTTGTTCACGGAAAATAAAACAAAACGTTGTTTGTACATTTGTTCGTTGAGGTGGGTTGTATTTACAGATGGGCGGGGTGTGCTCGTAATCCCTGGTATGTGTTATTAGATTAAATCAAACGCCGCCCTGTCGGATGGCTGTAGTCCATAAAACAGGCGCAGCACATGCCGCTACCGGCGCCGCTGATTGGCTGTCAGCGTTCGACAGTCGGTAAGATTTATCAGTCAGCTGAAGGCTGACACAACAACAATGTAGAGAGACCGCTTTCTGACAGACTGTTGCTGTTTCACTCATTCATAGACTGGCAGAAACAAATAAAGCAGTTGGGTTTAAAACAGGAACGGGAGAACGCTTGTTGTCCCGGGACCTCGTTTAAAGAGTGGTAAGTGTGTGAATATATGAGCAGCGGCCGATGATGCCTCGGTTGCTTAGCAATAAGCTAGCTCCTTGGTGTGATAGCGTTCCGGCGGTCGCAGCCAATTGGCGACCACGGTCCTCACTCACACGGAGTGTCCTCACCCCTCACTACCTTCTATTTTAATTCACATCGATGCGATCAGGATCAAGCTAATGCTAACAACAGCCTTTCCCCCCAAGCCTCTCCTAGATGGTTAGCAACCGTCGCCAAGTAACCCCTCCGTTCGACTGTCTCCAAGGTGACGGGGGTTGGAGCGGCTCGTCCGTCCCGTGGAGATCCACGGCCCCCCGGTGCTGGCCCTGAGGTCTAGACCTGTGCTTTCTAAAGCATCGCACGGTGCGAACCGGCCGGACCGTGAGAGCAGGGCGGGAGAGGAGGCGCTGCGCGGCGGTCAGGAGATGTGTGAGCGGGGATGCCTCCCCACAGGACCCGCTGGGTAGTCGAGGGTCTACTACACGACCATAAACGCTATACCTCCTTCCCTGGACTCACCTCCCCACCTTTTAACCGAACTACAAGTGACACATATATGGATGGTGGCTACGCACTATGCCCACCTCCTCGGCAACCCCTGCACCGCTGGCCGGAGGGAGGACCGGTAACGACCCCAGAGTAGCCGCGCAGCCCATGTCTGCTGCTCCGGCGTCTGCCTCGTCCTCTCCTCCGTCCATCAGCTCCTCGTTCCGGTTCGTCCCGGCTTTCGCTCTCGGCGTAGCGGCAGCGGTGGCCTTTCAGCTCGCCTGGGGAGGCCTGTCGCTGACTGCCTTCTTCTTAAAGCTCTTCCTCTACGTGTCTTTCGCCCTGCTGTGCTTCTTGGCGGGCAGCTTCGTCCTCTTGGTGAGGAAGAGTCCCCCGAAGGTCTGCAGCTTTCGGAGCAGGAGGCAGTCAGCCGCACTGGTGGATTTCTTCAACAAGCTCATGGTAAGAGACTGAATATTGTACCTCTCAGCCTTGACCATAATAACAAGGGACTAGTGTGTGTGTGTGTGTGTGTGTGTGTGTGTGTGACGGACGATTATAGATGGATCACACCTGGACACAATTAACTTCATCCATCTAACAACAGGTTGTGGATCTGTGGTAGTTTGGTTGGGCCCACTCTATGACATCAAGTCATCCGCTCCATGTGGTTGATATCACCAGACAAGAACTTATTTTGTTGATCCTGCAAATGTCTCTAAAGTGGTTTTGTCACTTCCGTTAGATTACCCTCCCTGACGTTTCCCCTGCACCCTCCACCACTAGCCGCAGGGTTTTTTTGTATTCTTGTATTGATTGAGTCATGCTGCTGGATTCATAAACACATGCTTGCATACACACACACTTGCACACATATAGAATGAAAATTCCACATTTTACATTTTCATGGACAGCCACGTTGTACTTCTCTGCTTTGACTGAAGACGGGGTTGACAGTGTTCCATCCTGACAGTTGTTTTGGCCTCCAGGCTCGTTTTTCGGTGCCGGTGCAAGAGTCGATGCAGAACCGGAGGGTGGTGATCTCACACAACGTGGACAAGGCCCTGAAAGAAGGTGAAACCTAAATCCTCTCCTGTTTATAAATGCTCACCTGAAGATCTTTTGAGTTTCAATCAGCTCTGTACCTGATATCACTCTTGAACTGCAGGACAGGTATTATTAATATTGGACAATATTCAACATCTGAATAATATTTTTTTATATTGATATCTAATGTAATTTATTTTGGTTACATGTGATAACTTTATCATTGTAGAATTCAAGGAGACATTATGGTTTTGGGGTATAACCTTGTAATGCATTGATTCTCTGTTGAATGAAAATGTAAACAAGTTGTTCAAATGCAAATTCAAATATGTTAAAGAGGTGGCCTGTTGCTTTTTTATTTACAATCATTTTAGGAAACCTTATTTCCCATAAAAATCCAAGATGCACGACAGTAAGGCAAAAGGAAGGAAAGCTTCTGCCCATGTTTAGAGCTTTGTTTACTTCCTCTGTCCTTCGTTCTAGCTGACTGGTGTCTATCCTGCAAAAAAAGCATGCATCATAGTTTTCTGAAGAAGTAATTGTGAAATATCCGTCGGTTTACCACTCAGCAAAACATTGCCACCCCACTGATTCTAACCCTAACCCTGCTCCATTGGATAGTTTGTAGCCAGCAATTCACTATTCACTAGGAGGGGTCATGCTGGCATATGGCTGCATGCATTACACTAATGTGTATTCAAAGGGCTTTTATGAGCTCTTTATGTGATTATACCGTAGTTTTCGGAGAGATGGTGATAGTAATGACATTTGACTGTGTGCATGTTCTCATATTTAACTCATTTAAAACCAGGGCTGCATGTAGAAGGCTATACCTAAAACAAGGCAAACAAGGCTACACTATCGTTTTCAATCTTCATTTGTTTAGGCCTTTGAAAAACTATTTCCAATCCCTCAATAGACAAATCCTTAGTTTCATCCATGCCTTTCATGAAACCTTACCTTTCATCCAACCTGAATTATTGATTCAGGATTATTGATAAATATTGGTATTTATATCAATTTAGGTTGTGACTGCTGCATAGATGGTGAGAATTGAGTAAAGCGGGAAAGGTAATGTGTACATATCGGTATTTTTAGCCCTGCCGCTAAACCACGCCCACCAGGAAGCTGCGCTTTGCATAGCGTTTACCCATCATGCACTGCGCTCTATTTTAAACATTCTAATGTTCTAAATTCGAGCCTTTTGATTTAACTAGTAGTTTGAGCCGTTCCCAGTTCGACATATAATTATTAGGTCACAATAGAGGGACGGCGCTGTGAAAAAAATAAACAAAAATAAACGGTAACCGTTGGTTCAAACGTCAGTCGTGGAGAAGACTCTCCTCGACAGTCCGTCTTATTCTTCAGTACACTCTTGGTTCTCTTCAGATCGCATAAATCTTTCGCCTTTTACTAAAGATTTCCGTGGAGAGGACCATTATGAGTATCAACTAATTTTTTGATGCCCTGCTTTACTGCGGGGCTTTCTGAATTGTAAAAAAGAAAATTATATATATACATACTATGGTCAGTCTAACCATAGTCGTACGCACTCGGGAGTTCTGGTCTTAAAAATGCGTACTAATATAGTTGGACAAACGAAACAGCAGGCCTGTACACCGTACATGTTGGATACAGAATTAAAAAAAAAATATATATCTTTTCATTATCGGCTATTTGGTCTGCTGTCACTTGTCTGTTGGCAGTGTTTGACTACTCGTACCGGGACTATATCCTGTCGTGGTATGCGCCGCTGAGCCGGGACGAGGGGCAGCTGCACTCCATGCTGTCCGAGGACTGGTGGCAGGTGATTGGCCTGTTGAGGGCCAGGCTCGCCGACATAGACCTCGTCAATGTGGTGTGCTATGACACCATCAGGGTGCTCCACACACACTTCACTGACCTCAAGGCCGCTTCTGCAAGGTACACACGCACACGCACACACTATGTTTATTTACTTTGTGTGTGTAAAATCTCGTTGATGTATTTCCACCACCGATTTTCCTGCTGTTTCCTTGAACTTTCTTTCCTTCTTTAGTTTTTTTTATTGTTGCATATTGCATCAACAAGCTCTTTTTATCCGCACATTGACCATTACTTTTTTGTGAATTGGACATTATATTTTAAGATACAAAAACATGAGAAATTATCATTTAAATCCACAAACAACATATGTGTAATCCAGGGCATATAAAGACTGGGACCAGAAAATAATTATTTCTCTCCATTGAAACCCATTGATATTTTTCGATCTCATAGGTCCCACGGGCTCTACCGGAATGGGCGTGACCACTGTATTTGCATATTACTTACCCATCATGCACTGCGTTCTATTTTTAACATTTTAATGTTCTCAAATAAAGCCTTTTGATATAACTAGTCATTTGAGCCGTTCCATGGGGACATCATAATATAGCAAAGGCACTGTGTAAACAAAAACAAAAAACAAAAATCTTTAACCGTTGGTTGAAACGTCAGTTGTGGAGAGGACTAGCCTTGGCGTCCCTTTTCTCTGTAGTACACTCTTGGTTCTCTTCAAATCGCATAAATCTTTCGCCTTTTACTAAAGATTTCCGTGGAGAGGACCATTATGAGTATCAACAAATTTTTGATGCCCTGCTTTACTGCGGGGCTTTCTCACCTGTTTAAGCAAAGAAGCCATAGACAATTAATTGGTTCACTCAACTGCATGCAAGGCGGTGCTGTCTGGTGTTAAAACCCTGTGTATTCGTTTTTCTCAGGGGTTAGGTACATTTCTCAAATCATCCTCAACATTTGCGAAACAGTAAATGCATTTCTCAAAACAATTCGTGGATTACATGCAAAAGCCAGTCTCTTGCTCAAAATCCTTAGTTCATCTCTCAAAACTAAGTATCTGTGTCAATGAACATGTAAGTGCCCTCAGAATGGCAAGTCCTTGTGTCATTGTGTATGGATAAGACTTTGCTTAGTCATGTTGTCAATATAACAGTGTACTCTAGAGGGATGTATGGATAACGTTTTGAAGACAATTATTGTAAATTACACCTTTAGTGTATGTGGGAGATTGATTGCAAGAGACTGGACAAGATTCACAATTACGTTTTACTGTTTGTATTGTAATTTGTTGACAGACCATGTAATTTCTCGAAATGTGAACGTAGGACAATCTCCTTAGGGGAAACTGTACATGCATTGCCGTAGGAATTACAGCAGTCTTCCTACACCTCCTGACGTTCCTGTCTGTTGGGCCACATATTCTCATTCTCACTCAGCCTCACTCCTCTACCTCTTCTTCATGGTTCAGGAGATCCACCTTTGAGCTATTTCAGTAAACTGGTTGATAGTTGGTTGATCTAACACTTCACACATTTCCCTTCTTTAGAGAAAGTCAAGATTCACCTGATAGCAATTTACCAATTCACGACAGATTTAGAAAAAAAGTGTAATGGAAATGTATGGAAATATGATTGACATATTATGACAACTGGTTCAACCATTTTGCATGTAAAGACTTATGCAATGAACTAATGCCTAAATGTTGTGGGGGTGAGACTATTCAATAGACCATTGCAATACATTTTGATCAACATGACATAAGCAATTGATAATGTAGGAAAGAGCAGAGAATTGTGCATAATCATTTGCATGAATGTACCATAGCATTTGCAACTTCTTCAAAGAAATGATAAACCGCTTTTTTGATGTGCACAAGTGACACAATGATGTGAAGATTGAACAGGTAGTTTTGAGAATTTCAATTCTGATCTGAGAAATGTACCAAAGCGACTGAGAAAAACTGTAATGGATAGAAAAATGATGAGTTCTGACCATCTAGTGCCACTCTCTCGCTCCCCCTCTCCCCCTCTCGCTCTGTCGCTCCCCCTCTCCCACTCTCTCTGTCTCTGTCTCTCTGTCTCTCTCCCTGTCTCCTCTCTGTCTCTGTCTCTCTCTCCATTTTTCTCAAATTTTCTCCATTTCTATACCTCTTCTTCTCCCTCTCTCCAGACCCGAGGAGTGTGCCAAGCCCTTCCCACTGCACCCCTGCCTGGTCAGCCCAGAGTCTGAGCTGGCCTTCCTGCGCTGTGTGGCCCGGATCCTGCTGCTGTGTCTGCTGCCTCACCGAGACGCCAAGTCCCACACGCTGCGCTGCTGCCTCACAGAGGTCATCACTACCAAAGGTACTAAACCTACCAGCAGCTAGCTGCTGTCTCACAGAGGTCATCACTACCAAAGGTACTAAACCTACCAGCAGCTAGCTGCTGCCTCACAGAGGTCATCACTACCAAAGGTACTAGACCTACCAGCAGCTAGCTGCTGTCTCACAGAGGTCATCACTACCAAAGGTACTAGACCTACCAGCCGCTAGCTGCTGCCTCACAGAGGTCATCACTACCAAAGGTACTAGACCTACCAGCAGCTAGCTGCTGCCTCACAGAGGTCATCAATACCAAAGGTACTAGACCTACCAGCCGCTAGCTGCTGCCTCACAGAGGTCATCACTACCAAAGGTACTAGACCTACCAGCAGCTAGCTGCTGCCTCACAGAGGTCATCACTACCAAAGGTACTAGACCTACCAGCAGCTAGCTGCTTCCTCACAGAGGTCATCACTACCAAAGGTACTAGACCTACCAGCAGCTAGCTGCTGCCTCACAGAGGTCATCACTACCAAAGGTACTAGACCTACCAGCAGCTAGCTGCTTCCTCACAGAGGTCATCACTACCAAAGGTACTGGACCTACCAGCAGCTGATTTTCACTCAACTGCATGTGAGTAAGGTCCAATACCTAGATAACTTGATAAATGTAAAGGCCCGTATGACTGTGCCCCTCACATTTTCAGTGAATGGGCCCTTCCTAAAGCTAGTGCACATACCTAAAGCTAGTCAACATACCGAAAGCTAGCGCACATACTTCAAGCTAGTGCACATACCGAACGCTAGCGCACATACCAAAAGCTAGTGCACATACCAAAATCTATTGCACATACCGCAAGCTAGTGCACATACAGAACATACTGCAAGCTAGTGCACATATCGAAAGCTAGTTTACATACCTAAAGCTAATGCATGTACCTAAAGCTAGTGCACATTTCTAAAGCTAAAGCTATTGCACATTGCTATTTCGAGTTTAGCGTCAAACGATCATAAAACTAATATAATCGAACATACCTAAAGCTAGAGCAGTGAAGGCCCTGGCGGCTGTGTTGAGGTGTCAACACAAGAGTAGCATTTCTGGGCATGAATTGAGATAAACCAGTTGTGATGTATTGACTTCCTACACTATTAGGATGTCTCCCATGCACCTTTTGACCTTTCCTTCATGCCTGGATAATTGATTAATAACAAGACTGACAGTGTTTCTTGCTCTTGTTTTGCTCATATCACGTGTGTGCTCTGTGTGTGTGTTTCCTCCCAGTGCTGCGACCTCTGGTGGAGGTGCTCAGCGACCCGGACACCATCAACCGGATGCTGCTGTCCCAGCTGGAGCAGCGGGAGCAGCAGTCGGAGCAGCAGAAGAAGGCGTACACCTACGCAGCCTCCTATGAAGACTTCATCAAGCTCATCTCCACCTCCGCCGACATCAACTTCCTCACACAACTCAGGTGCCGGATGATGCGGACTATCCCACAACTCATTTTTTACACAAAATGCCATTTCGTTCACAGTTTCCCGTCTCACATAATAAATTACTTAATAAATACAATAAATAGCAATAGGAGATAGACAAAAAACATATATCAAAGGCAGTCCAACACACACATTTAACTCACAATTCACAATTCATTTCAACCCGTCAGTAACAACCACCCTGCCCCCGGAAACACCCAGCAACACTGGTGTGCTCTCCACCTACTCCTGACTTTTGTCATCATTTAGTAACCTGATGGTTGCAGGGATAAAAGAGTGGGAGTACCTCATTGTTCTTGTCCTGATTGAACAGTAGCGCCGCCCTGAAGGCATTAGTATAAATTCTTTACGGAGGACATGGATGATGCGGACTATCCCACAACTCATTTTTGACACACGGCCATCACGGTCTCTGATGAGTAGGGCTGCTGTAACGCCACACACACCCGTACAGAGGGAAGCCCTGGGATGAAAACAGCTCATTAAAAACCACGATCGCTATCCACTTCGCCCTCTAGCAAGTGCGCAGCATCGAAGCGCACAGTGCAACACACGCACGCGCACTCGCATGCACACGCACGTGCACACTCTCCACCGGTTCATTTGCTGATGGGCTTTGTTACCATGGGAACAGACAGCGATAGACTGGAGTTCTATATATGGCGCTGGCGGGAGACTGCCTGGCGCACCCATTAGTTCTACGCGGTTGCCACATTTGTATACAATCCAAATATATCTTGCACTCAAAGTAAGTCCTTGGATGACTTTCTTGTGCAATCGCAATGGCTGAAATGGCTTTACGGGCTGTCTTTCTCTCCCCCCCCCTTGTCCCCAAGGACCCAGATCATGATGGAGATCATCCATGCCACCACCATCAGCAGTCTGCCTCAGCTCAAGAAGCAGAAAGGTACAATGCCCTCACCAAGCAAATGTGCACCACCTTGAAGCAAATTATTTAATTAAGACCACTGGTCCGATTGTTGCCCTACCCCGTTTAATGCAGAATTAGGAGATGCTACAGAGGAAATACTACTTCTAGTACAGTGGCCTCATGCTTGAAAGTTCAGATTCAAATATGGATAAAAAAAATGCAGGATTGAAAGATTGCAAGGCAACATTCAGTGTCTTTTAAGTAATGACAGATGTAACAAGCAGTGTTTCTCACTGTGTCTCTGGAGTGCAGTTCAATGAGGAGACTGATCCACTCCGTCTTTAGTGGTGGCACGCAAGTCAATAGGCTCTTACGGACAACTAGGATGTGGTTGCATGGACTGACCCAACGTGTCTACCCCCGTGTGCGCGCTCAGACCGGAAAGGCAGGGAGTCTGCGGCCATGAAGGCCGACCTGCTCCGGGCCCGGGACATGAAGCGCTACATCAACCAGCTCACCATCGCCAAGAAGCAGTGTGAGAAGAGGATCCGCCTGCTGGGCGGGCCCAACTACGAGCAGTCCGAGGAGGGTGGAGCCGACGAGGCCGACGGCCCGCAGAGCCAGAAGGTGAGCCTCTGACTTCAGTCATACACCCACTGCGTCTAGAACACAACCGAGGTAGTAAAGTGATGGGAGACTGGAGACATCAGATGGGCTCCATCATGTATCCCTTCAAACATCTCTTCTGGTATTCCTGAAAACATGACCTTGGTGGGGATTTGAGTGGTGGTGGAAGAGTCTTTGCAGGTTCAGCCCAAAGCACAGGGAGTACAAATCGCGGGTACCCGAAGAAGAACCAGAGTCGGGGTTGTTTTAGCGAAGCAGAGCTCACGGAGCAATCTGTTTTACTGCACTCTGGTTTACCTGCACTCTGGTTTACCTGCGCTCTGGTTTAGCTGGACTCTGCACTGATTTACATGGCTGCGGGTCACAACTGTAGCATATTCCCTGTAGTGTTGAATTGAAAGGCTACCCATCTAGGTTCTGCCAAGCTTGGTAGGCATCTGCCACTGGCTGATGTGACGTTCCTATGGTGGAGTCCATGGTCTAATGAAGGCTAAAGCCATGAACTTACTGTCTCCTACTGCGGTCGAAAAGATGCAAGTATTGGAAGACAGGATAAATCAAATGACCTTTTCTGAGGTAAAGTCGTTACTGATTATACATAATAAATACTCAACGTATACACCACTTTTATTATTTTTATTATTGAATGAGGTAAACGTTGAGTAGGTGTTATTGTGTGTGGATGTGTGTGGATTGATGTGGTTCTGGCTCAGACTACATTTGGTAGCTTGGTAATATTCAGAATCAACAATCATAAAATGCATGCATCTTCCAATGAGTCGATTGGCGGGTTTGGACGTCAACGTAGGGGCGAGCTCCATCAAGCGACTGAATGCTGCCCGACCCGTTGAATACCTTCTGTCGTTCTAGATCCTCCAGTTCGACGACATCATGGTGAACCCGGCCTACAGGGAGCACTTTCGGGTCTACATGGAGCAGGTGGATAAGAGGGCTCTGATCAGCTTCTGGGAACTGGTGGAGAGCCTGAAGACTGCTAACAAGGTGAGATGTTCATCACACTTCGCTCCAATATGACATCTTTGTCTATGTGTGTGTATAGAGATGTATAAATGTATAAATATATTGGAGAGATTTGCTCATTCAAAATGTGGTGCCGGTATATCTGAGTAACATGGTACAAGTTTATTGATTTGTACACTGTTGTTGATATATATATCAACAACATAGAATATACTTTATCGTATATATAATCGTCCTATAATTGTCCCAATTGAGAGCTACTAATAAAGTTGTGCTGTGCTAATCGTATGGCGGACAGAACGAGGTGCCCCAGATCGTTGGGGAGATCTACCAGAAGTTCTTTGTGGAGAGCAAGGAGATCCCGGTGGAGAAGGTCCTGCTGAAGGAGGTCCAGCAGAGTCTAGTGGGGAACCAAGGAACGCAGGTCTTCATCAGACTGCAGGAACAGGTAGCCAACGGGCGCTGTAAAGCATCCATAATGTCAAGGGCAACGCAACCAACTGAGTGTAGTAGACCGACCGCACCGGTTCTGCATGTGAAGCACAAATACAGAGATACAGTTCTGCATGTGGAGCACAGCTACAGAGATACAGTTCTGCATGTGGGGCAGAACCACAGGGCTACTTTTACTGTGCACAGTTAAGATATGATGACGTGATCATTCTGGCTCATAGCAGCATGCTTTAGTTGTAGGGTAACATTAGCTCCTTCTCTCTCATCTCTCTATTTCCTATTTATTTGACATTGGCCAGGTAAACGTGCTGTGAAGGTTGCTTCACAGATGCTAGACCTGCGAGGAGGCACTCTGCTCAAACATCCGGAATGTTTTTGTGTCCTCCAGGTCGCTGAGACGATGAGGGAGCGCTACTATCCATCCTTCCTGGTCTGTGACATCTACGATAGGCTGATCAGGAGGGAGGAGCACCGCAGCCAATCAGAGAGCAGTACCGAGGACAAGGAGGAGGGGGTTAGAACCGTTCGCAAACACATACACCCCCAACGGACCACACACTAGTTAGCGTCATCATCGCAGAATGTCTCCTAATTTGTGTCTGTGTGTGTGTCTGTGTGTGTGTGTGTCTGTGTGTCTGTGTGTCTGTGTGTGTGCGCCCACCGTACAGAGCCCAGGTCTAGATGCAGGGGAGGACGTGTGTGACGAAGGGAGCAAAGGGATCAACGAGCAGGCGAGCTATGCTGCCACCAAGCTGCGGCTGCTCTACGACAAACTGGAGTACAAGCGGCAAGCGCTGGGCTCCATCCAGAACGCCCCCAAACCTGACAAAAGGGTACGGGAACATCTGAACACGAGGAGGAGTGAATGGGGTCTCCTTGAGGAGTGAATGGGGTCTCCTTGAGGAGTGAATTGGGACTCCTTGAGGAGTGAATTGGGACTCCTTGAGGAGTGAATGGGGTCTCCTTGAGGAGTGAATTGGGACTCCTTGAGGAGTGAATTGGGACTCCTTGAGGAGTGAATGGGGTCTCCTTGAGGAGTGAATGGGGTCTCCTGGCATGTGTTGACCATGCAGATATAACTGTACCATGTTCACAAACTAGCTATGTTGGCTACAAGTGGGGAAGTAGTTTCACTGTACAAAAATTCAGCTCTTTTGTTTGGTGATCTTTAACCCACAGAAACTTTAATAACCCTAACCCTATAATAATATAATATATATAATAATAAAATAAAAGTAAACCGTCTTTCAACTAATTACTACGGTCAAATGTAGTGATGCTGTAGTGACCCAGTGCTACGGGATCACACAGGAGGGAGGGGTGACTGTAACGGGCACGTCTGACAGGGGACTGTTGTGTTTTTAGATCGTGAGCAAGCTGAAGGAGGAAATCGCAGCCATGGAGAAGGAGCACAGCGAGCTTCAGCAACACATCGGCCGGACAGACTGGTGGTGTGAGAACCTGGGTCACTGGAGGGCGACCATCACTGCTGCAGAGGTAACCGCCACGGCCGTTAGCCCGGAGCAAACAAGCTGCGAACCAGCTCGATAAACACTGACTGGGGAGAGACCATCTCCAGCCCGATACCTTGGTTAGAGATGGACATTTACGGATTGAAGAATTTTCCTAACGCTTTTACTCAAAGCGACCTACAACCATTCATTCACACATTCACACACCGATGGCGGAGTCAGGGGCAGTCAGAGTGAGGCGTCTTGCTCAGGAACACCTCGACACTCAGCTAGGAGGAGCCGGGTATAGGACAAGCAACCTTTCGGTAACCAGGCAACCAACCAGCTCTACCTCCTGAGCTACTGCTTCCCCTGTGGACAACAGCTGTGTCTGTTTGGCCCTGCCCCCTTCAGGCCGCATGGCAGAAACGTCGCTCTGAGACGCTGTAACTGCTCAAGGTGAAAAGTTGTGTGTGTTCCAGGCCACAGAGGAGAGCGGCGAGATGACGGCCTCCTACAGCATATGTGTGAGCCTGGCAGAGGGAGAGGAGTCGGCCAACAGCCGCTGGTGCGTCCAGAGGAAACTCATCGAGTTCCAGATTCTGCACCGCAAGCTCACGGAGGTAACGCGACGCAGAGAAACGCCTTAGAAACCCAAAGTGTTTGAATGATTGCATCGGGCGCCGTGTAGAATAGAGTACATCTACTCTTATTACATGGGGATGTGAACCGTCTTGTTCTGAGTTTATTTTTGTGTTTGTCGTACACCAGTGTTTTCTACATGGGGATGTGAACCGTCTTGTTCTGAGTCTATTTTTGTGTTTGTCGTACACCAGTGTTTTCTACATGGGGATGTGAACCGTCTTGTTCTGAGTCTATTTTTGTGTTTGTCGTACACCAGTGTTTTCTACATGGGGATGTGAACCGTCTTGTTCTGAGTCACTTTGCGTTTGGTCGTACACCAGTGTTTTCTACATGGGGATGTGAACCGTCTTGTTCTGAGTCACTTTGTGTTTGTCGTACACCAGTGTTTTCTACATGGGGATGTGAACCGTCTTGTTCTGAGTCACTTTGCGTTTGGCGTACACCAGTGTTTTCTACATGGGGATGTGAACCGTCTTGTTCTGAGTCACTTTGCGTTTGGCGTACACCAGTGTTTTCTACATGGGGATGTGAACCGTCTTGTTCTGAGTCACTTTGTGTTTGTCGTACACAAGTGTTTTCTACATGGGGATGTGAACCGTCTTGTTCTGAGTCACTTTGTGTTTGTCGTACACCAGTGTTTTCCATCACTGAAGAAACAGCAGTTGCCGTCGTTGAGTAAACTGCCCTTCAAATCCATCGACCAGAAGTTCCTAGAAAAGAGCAAAACGCAGCTCAACGCCTTTCTACAGGTAGAAAGACACTTTTATTACTGCAATATCTGTATGTAGTATCTGTGCTCTGGAGATCTGCTCTGTGTTGTCTTTTCATTGGACGATGGGACTGTATCAATTAAGTCGTTTAATTAGGCACTCAATGCCAGAACTGTGCCAATACTGCCCACGAGAATCCGTTTTGGAAACGGTGATGCTAACTTTCTCTCTCCCTGTGTGTGTGTGTGTCTGGTTGTGGGTGTGGGTGTGTGTGTAGCGTCTACTGACAGACGAGCGGTTGAGTCAGTCAGAGGCTCTTTATGCATTCCTAAGCCCCTCCCCAGAGCACCTCAAGGTAAGGCGGCTTGTGAAACTCCTGCATGCGGCTCACACATGGACCTGTCCATCACTGTAACTCATTTAAAAATCCACAAGCGAGGTTTAGAAATGTTCATGATTCACAATTGAATCACATTCACAAATACGTTGGAAATAAATGCAAACAAAATGCATGATTCATTCATAACAACAAGTCACGTTTTTGTCATTTGCAGGATTTGAATGGATTTAGAAACGTTATCCTCTACCATGTTCAGTCCATACCCCACCCCGACTTGTTTATTGAAAATGCGACCCAAAACATTCCCTTGTGTGCATTAACCTTGGTACAAGATTGGAGGCCTATGCAATACTATGCAGACCTACCAGAAGACTGTGTGTGTGTATGTGACTGTAAGCTGTTTGTCTACAGGTGATGTCAATCACCAAGAAGTCGTCTTTCTCTCTCGCGTCTTTCCTGGAGAAACTGCCTGGAGACTTCTTCTCACATACAGAGGTAGCACCCACACAACCGACACCCACACCAACACTCACATGCACAAACACACACGCACACACACACACTCTAATCATGTGTGGGCCATTCATTGTCGGGGTCAGAGGATGAATACACAGCGTTCCTGTTGGACCAGGCGGACTCAATTACAGTTTTCATTCAGAGTTTCAATCACAGTTATTTGCCTCGAGGGCAGCAAACTCTTTTGCAACTCATTACACATTTTAATGATGACACTAATGACATCAAAGAGTGTGTGTGTTCCTGGCCTGTGTGTGTGTCTGTGTTTGTGTTTGTGTCTGTCTGTGTGTTTTGGTGGTGTGTGTGTGTTTGTGTGTCTGGTGTGCGCTAACTTGTTGTTTGTTTGTGCGTGTGTGTGCTATCCTTGTGTCGGTGTGTAAGTGTGTGTGCCTGGTGTGAGCTAACTTGGTGAACGTGTGTGTTTATGTGCGTCTGGTGTGTGCTATCCTTATGTGTGTGCTTGTGTGTGTGTGTTTGTGTTTGTTTGTGTCTCTGTGTGTTTTGGTGTGTGGTGTGTGTGTTTGTGTGTCTGTTGTGAGCTAACTTGGTGAACGTGTGTCTGGTGTGTGCTGTCCTTACGTGTGTGCTTGTGTGTGTGTGTGTGTGTGTGAGCTAACTTGCTGCGTGTGTGTGTGTGTGTCCTCTCCCTAGGAGGAGGCGGATGACGACAGCGACCACTCGGACTACGGCGACGAGCCCGACGGGCGGAAGGACGCCCTGGCCGAGCCCTGCTTCATGCTCATAGGGGAGATCTTCGAGCTGCGAGGCAGTGAGTCCCAACGCTCCCTCCACTCTCTCTGCCCCGTGCAGTGGCGCCGTGAAAGCTGGACAAACGCGTCTCCCTTGCCATCTGCTGGTGTTAACGCAGATGGCAAGGTGACGACATCGCCTAGTCTGTTACCTTATGGTGTTATCAGCTTCCTGTGTTATCTTCATTCATAAAAAGGTTTCCTGCTTCCGGCTAATTGATTACAATTTGATAGAGGCATTACATTAGCCCTATATAGTTTATCTTCCACTCTATAAAAGGTGTGTGTGTGTGTGTGTGTGTGTGTGTGTGTGTGTGTGTGTGTGTGTGTGTGTGTGTGTGTGTGTGTGTGTGTGTGTGTGTGTGTGTGTGTGTGTGTGTGTGTGTGTGTGATTGTTTCCCCCTCCTTCCTCTTCCTGTGGCTCCATAGTGTTCAAGTGGGTGAGGAAGACTCTTATTGCACTAGTCCAGGTGACGTTTGGCCGCACCATCAACAAGTAAGTCACAACTCTGAGCCATCCTGTGATGCTGACAGTCCGTTCAGAAGGCCTGAGTGTCTGTGGCCCCGGGGGTCTGTGGCCCCGGGGGTCTGTGGCCCCGGGGGTCTGTGGCCCCGGGGGTCTGTGGCCCCGGGGGTCTGTGGCCCCGGAGGTGTGTGGCCCCGGGGGTCTGTTGCGTGTATAAATCCATGGGGCGTCAGCCCACTCATACTTTGTAAACTGCATGTCAGCAAAACCTATTAGCCAAACCAGATTCCAACCTTTTTCTGTGTTCTGCGAAAAAAAGGTCATAATTCGGTCAACATTTTATGCATGGGCAGAAACAAAACCCCAAGAAACGCCAATAGCATTGCAGAAAAAGGTGGTGCCATGTCTGATGGCAAATGCAATTTGCCGCCCGATTGATCTTTATAGGCTGACTCTTAACCATGTGAATAGTGTTTTAAAAAAACTTGCAAAGCTTTGCAAATCTTATCTGGTGCTTTATTGGTCTTTAATGTGAGCAGTAAACGAAGTGCAAAGTAAATAAGGTGCAAAGTGATTCCGGAAATGAGATACCTGTGATGTCATAAGGGGCTGGTATCCAAACGGCTTGTAACTGCTAATCACACCACACCTGGCGGCATGTCATGGGACCTTTTTAAAAAAATATTGGATGCGCATGTAGAGCTACGAAGAGGGCTCTCTGTTGTCTATGTACAGCACTTTACGGAGTAGTATAAACCAGCCTTAAGACGGAGGCAGCCACTAGGTTAACAAAGCCCATGGCAGTGAAATGGTGTGCTTCTCCACCTCTAACAAAGGAGTGAGTGGTGATCTCTAAACCTAGTCCCTCGTGATCTATGTGTGTTCCTTTTAGACAGATCCGGGACACTGTGAACTGGATCTTTTGTGAGCAGATGCTGGTCTGTTACATAAACATCTTCCGGGATGCGTTCTGGCCCAACGGGAAGCTGGCGCCGCACATCAAGGCCCGCACAGCCTCGGAACGCCGGGACACCAAGGAGAGAGCCCAGCAGAAGCTCCTCGACAACATCCCTGGTCAGGGTTTGGTTCTGGACCCAGTCCTGTTGTTCACTGCTGCTTCTGTCTAGATGTGAAGCAGGATTAATTTCTGTGATGTGGTTCTTATTTATTATTGAGAAATGGTCGCATTGATCACGAGGTGTTAAGGTTTAGTATGTAGGAAAAGTAGAGAATGCATTGAGGCAGTCTCCTTAATTTTGCGCTCTGTAGAGCCCAAACACACACAGCGTGAATTCCAGTAATATGTTTGGCGTGATACAAAAAGGAATTAGGATCATATCGGTTTAAAGGCCTAATGTGTAACATTGCCTCATAAAGCGGACTAAACAGGTTATATATTTGAGGTGTGTACCTTCTTTATCCTTATTGTTCCGGATCCCAAGTTTTAAGGCCGTTAAGCGTTACATTTGATTGCATGTCAATGGCGCCGTATGCCCACTATTTCTGGTGTAAACAGTGAAAATAGTCACCTCAACTCATGGTAAGACTTCACTGATCGATTTTCACTGGCCTTGGTGGTGAAGACAACTCCTGTGATCCCACGTTATGTGTCTCTGTCATCAAACTACTTATTGATTTTATTGAGCGAAAATTAAGGCGAAATTACTCATGAAACCTTGAATGAGGCCAAACAAGAGTTGTATTGTTTTGCTCACTTGGTATAGGACTTGAGCCTATGTTGGAAAATTAAAAATCAAAATGATTATTTTGCGTTAGTCCCCACACTGCCATGTGCTATGTGCTCAAGGGTATGGATTTAATCTTGAAAGGCAATGATTAGTAACCAATCCACCAGTTTTTAAACATTTGTGGGTAAAATTCAGCTACAATGAACTGTATATTGTTCACCATAGGTTGGAGAGCTCTTTCCATCAGTCCTTGATGTTGATCATGTTTTGTTTTCTCCTTCCTCTTGCTTGACAACAGAAGCCCTGGCGATTCTGGTGGGGCAGCAGAACGCTCGCTTTGGGATCGTCAAGATTTTCAACGCACTTCAGGAGACGAACGCCAACAAACACCTGCTCTATGTAGGAAGAGGACACACAAACTCACGCACGCGCACACGCAGGCTTATATACAAAAGACCAACGCACCAGCCATGTGATGTGAGTTGTGTTTGCTTCTGTGTCTCCGTCTCTTCAAGGTGCTGATGGAGATGTTACTGAAGGAACTGTGTCCCGAGCTCAACACGGCGATGGAACAGATCTGAACTCAGACACACACACACACACACACACACACACACACACACACACACACACACACACACACACACACACACACACACACACACACACACACACACACACACACACACACACACACACACACACACACACACACACACACACGGCCAATGTTAACAGGCCAGACGTTGACTTCTGCTGGCTCGTCTTTAAGACCCCCCCCGCTGGTCGAACCAATCATAAACTGCCAAGCCGAAGCGGGGGATAACCCGTTGTTAGAGGCTGACGTCCTGTCTTTGTTAAAAGAAAGCTGTTCTGTTTTTGTATGGTTTTTGTTTTGCAGTGAGGCATTTCAAAAAGCCTAGATCCACACTAGAATACAACATCATACGACTTCAAACTTACTGTAGCACAAATCTGATCCGATGGCTGTCCATGAAATAGATGTCACTCCGTCCTTGGTTAGCAAGTCATCTGCTCAGATGTAGGTCAAATCTAGAGGTGAAAAGCTCTATGCTTTTGCACGATATCAGATCTATTGTTTTGTATGATCATTGGACTCACACCAGGACTCATACCGTTTCTTCCACATTCAAACTGCGGCGATCGTTTTCTTCCCATGCATAGAAGGAGTTTAAATCCATCCCCCACCCGTGCAGGCAAGTTCTGTCCATCCAACGTCTGGATTCAACTCTTGAGCCAACAGTGGGCTGGTTTGCTCCTAAAGGAACTCTAGGCTGTAGTTTTCACTCTCCTGCAAGCGCGACCACATTCGTAGTCAGGGAAACTTGTTTTGTGCGGGTTGTAATCTGGCCAATATCCTTTATAGGCCGTGTAATGTTTTGAGATGTAGCCAAAAGACGGAGCAGAAGAAGTTCAGGTTTATTTTCCCAAAATGCAGTACGTGTGGGCTGTCTTTGCACAGAACATCCCCACATGACCAGAGCAGCGACACTTATGTTATGTTATCATTGTTAAAAAAAAAGGCTTATCATTGTGCAATATGTCATGTTAAAGTCATTGTGATGATTTTATTTGTGATTTGTTATTATTGATAGATTTTATTTTTACCAAAAACTGTTTAGAGCCTTTATATAAGCAATAAATTGCAAAATGGAAAAAATCGACAATGGCGGTGTGATTTCTGATGCATTATATTCTGCACGTAGAACTATAGAATCGAGAGTATCTAAGATATCGGCACCTTTGCAACACAACAAAGCAGTTAATTGATTATATTGAAGATATTAAGTAAAATTGCCAAAACAAGATCCTTGTAATTCTGATCAATATGTGAACTCTGGTCCCTTCTATTTGACCTGTATGACTACTGCGGGTTTCTGTAGGTAATGACCTCCAGTGACACGCTGGTAGTTTAGTTAGTTGTAAATAATAAGCATGCATGACCTCGGGTATTAATAATCTGTTCATCCGCTGTGGAGAGGTTACCGCGGGAACATAATCTGTGGGCGGGGCCTCAGCCGAGGACGAGCAGTCTCTGGAGCGCGCGCAGCGCAGACAGTATGAGTTTGATTTAGCTAGCCTAGCATGCTAGCTAACAGCTGAGCTCAACCCGACCGCAGCGGACAGCAACAGTTGGGGGATAACGCCAGACCACACACACACAGAGTCACATTACTTTACACCGAGGCTCTGATCCACGGTAGGGTTACGGTTGCTTTGTCCTTTGTTTATGACGTGAGAGCACAGACTAAACCAGTTGAGTAGCTTCTCTCTTGTCTTTATGTTTACAACATCTTAACATCGCCGTCGGTCAAGTGTAAGGTGCATATGAAACTGCCGAACCACATTTCACAGACTTTATTTTGAATTGCTATGCATGATGATAACATGTTAATTGTCCAGGGTCTGAACCAGATAGCTAATGAGGGCTAACTAAACGCCATCAGTCGATTCCATGACAACCGAGTAATTAAAGACGCAGCGCCGCCTTTATTCACCTGTGCTGGTCCCATACTGTCGCCTTTATGATGACAGCTTGGTGTATGTAAAGAATGACTATGAATTATTAGATGGCCAAGGATCCAAAGGATGTAGTACGCGTTGATATCTCTGCAGTGTGATACAGACGTGAATGTACAATAGTGTGGACCAACAATACAGCGCTGTTAATGACACGCACTTCCCTTTCATACACATTGCATGCATGCATGCATGCAAAATATTGATCTCTCTCTATAGCCATGGGAAATGAAAGCCGTAATACCTAAAGCCTCCTGTCATCACAGCCAGAGCCACAGCAGAGCTTCAAACGGCTTAGCTGAGTCGTATTAACATGACTGCTTACATACTGCATGTTGTCCTCAGTGGATCTGTGGTCCTCATGGAACAAATGGACGAGGAGCTGCGTTCCTTCATCAGGAAGTACAAGGCCAGGGTGGCAGAGGACAAGGCCAGTTTGCACCAAGACCCTCCCTACATGGAAATGAGGGTAGATTATTCGTTTGGGACTTGTATGTACTCTGGATGTCATATTTCCATCTAACTCTTTGCCCTGTCATGTGCTAAAACAACCTTCTAAACTAATGGTATGATCCTTGATGATGACGATTGTGTGTACGAGCCGGAGTGCATAGGGTTCCGTGTTGGTGGGTTTGTCCTCTGAACTGTCCCTCTCTGTTGGGTTTACAGAGCAATGTCCGCAAAGCCCAGGGTTGTGCAGTCAAGGAGAACATCCCGCCCTCATGTAGAACTACAGTTCATGTCAAAGGTACCTTTTTTTTAAAAGCAGCCAGAATCTATGCCTCGCTAACTTTTAGTTTTTGTTGTTGTCCTCCATAATTGCTCCTTGACTGGAACCATATGTAATGTTTGTGGATGTCTGGCTCTTGTGTTTGATCAGAGGAAGGCTTCTGCGTTGGTCTGCCTCTCGGAGTGGAATATGCCAAGAAGAAACAGGGGCTTCAACAGGAGCTGCGCATGGACTTCAGGCGTTATATGGCCGAGGTGTCGTATTAATTACACTCTGAGGGTGTTGTCCTGTCCGGCTCCAATCTCACATTTCCCCAAGTCTCACTCGTCCATGTCTGTTGTATTCTCAAACCAACAACATTTGAAAGCGCATTTTGCATGAATCCCAAGTCCCCAACTAGTCCCAGTCAAGAGTAATATGAATCCTGACCACAGTCCTACAATACATGCAGGAGTTTATACATTCAAACTCTCTCTCCTTCTCCGCGAGAGTGAGGGTATCTTTTTTTATTTTTATTTTACTGTAGAAAAAAAATACTGTTTTAAATACTCTTGTGCGTCTAAGTATTGCAGAAATGTTTTAATCGCTACCTGTGAAACCAGCCAAACCAAAACTTGGTACTTTTTTTGTTTATAGTTTGACTAGAAATGAGAAAAGAAGGTACATCTTCTAGGTTCTTCTTTCACTTTCAGTTCTCCCCCTGAGATTCATATTAGCAGTAAAGACACTCTCTTTTGCGTTTGAGCACAAAAATTATATTCTATGTACTCAACAATAAGCTTGTGTTTTCATGGCAGAAAAACCGCCTTGACACCGGACAGAACAGAGACTGTGAAGACAGGTCTGCCAAGGTAAAATGTCTTTCTTTCATCTATTTATTTTATTTGCTTCATGTATTTATCTAATGGGTATCCCTGTTAACAACCACCTCATATCAAATACGAAAGAAGCCTTTGTGTGTGTGTGTGTGTGTGTGTGTGTGTGTGTGTGTGTGTGTGTGTGTGTGTGTGTGTGTGTGTGTGTGTGTGTGTGTGTGTGTGTGTGTGTGTGTGTGTGTTCTAGACTCGATATATGATCCCTGACTCTGAAACCGTCGAACCCGTTTTGGTCCTTTTCCCCGCTGCAGGAACATCTGGTGCCTCACCCCCCTTCCCTCTCCCAGGGCCCCCGCCACACCAAGCGCGGCGTGGCCCCCGGCGGCAGGGACGCCGCCGGCATGCACTCAGAGGGCAGGAGGCCCACGCTGCGGGCCAACCCACCGCGCCGCCGCCGGCCTTCCCACCGAGAGGGCAGTGACGAGGGGCCGCTGGAGCCAGAGTCTGGGAACGAGGAGGAGGAGGACGACGGTGGAGGGGAGCCTGTGGAGGGCAGGCCGCAGCAGCAGCAGCAGGGCGCCATGGGGGTCCCGGCCGCCGCGGGGAGCAGCAGTTGGTACAGGGCTATGGGGTAGGTCTTCTGGGAGGGAGCCCCTGTTGGGTGGTCTAGAGGGTTCTGGGTGCCAGACACCGTTGTTGTCGTCTTCCTGACCGCCAACAGTTTGCTGGCGCTGAGCGCTGAGGTTTCGACGTTTACCTTTTGGCCAACGTGTGTTTTTCTTGGCTGTTCAGAGTTATAATAGCAGTGAATAAATGAAATGTTGGAGAAGTACTGTATTATATACAGGGTTTCCCGACTATAAATGTGTTTATATTATAGTGTTTAAATTAGGGCTGTCAAATTAACGCGTTAATTTCGATTAATTAATCTACAGAAAAAGTAACGCGCTTAAAAAAAAATGTACGCAGATTAATGGTGCTTCTACAGTGCCATTTGACTCGGTGCTTCATTTGCGTTGACACAAAATAGAGGCAGACGAGAAGACGCTGCTCGGCCCCGTGAACGGAAAATTCAAGTTTGAACAACCTCCTAGACCTAGACGGAACTGTTAGATAGGAATACCGTTATTTGCAATCTCTGTAGTAAGGAATTTTCCTATCCCCTGAGTTCATCAACCCTTAAATGTCACCTCAACGCAAAACGTTTGGTAGCAAGCTCGCAGGTACGAGCTGCCACAGCCCCTGAAGGTGGCGCTAGCAGCCAGCCTCGTCAAGACACACTCGACTGAGATGCTTTGAATCTTGAGTGAGATGGAAATGTTATTAATTTTATCTTAAAATGCACCGTATGTTAATAAAATACATGTTTTAAATAAAAGAGACATTGAACTTTAAAGGCTATTATGTATATTATTCATTGAATCACCCATCTGCCATAATTTACTTGAATTAAATTATTTTGAAATACTTTCTCGGAAAAATGTAAGTATGCGATTAATTTAGATTAATTAATCACAGAGCCTGTAATTAATTAGATTAATTTTATTAATCGCTTCACAGCACTAGGTTTAAAATTTATTAAGCACAAAATATGAAATAAAAAATACGTATAATTAATAAATTAGCAGCTTTTCAAGATGAAACCTGGAACAAGAACAGTGACTTAATTTGTGAAATTTTAACTAACTTTTTTTGACCACGTAGTTAAGGCGGCATGCATGTGTTGCTTAGGCGGCCTAAGCTGTAAAGGAAACCCTGATGTATCCTTTATTGTTCACCCATACCACGCACCCTCCTTGGGGCACGATAACCCCTCTAATGGTCCTACCTGTCAAGGGTTCTACCAATATTAGGAAGGGAAAGTGATGAATGAGTAGAGTATATGGTTGAATACAATCCATGTTTCATTCATTTGAATTAAATAAAAAATCGTGTCCCTGCTGTTGTCGATCCAACAAATGAGTAACATTTGAAACCAAAAGATAAACACAATGCTTTCTTTTTTTGTACAGCAAAGTAAAAGAAAATCTAAAGCCCCAACTTCATTGAACTGAGCCCTTGTATTTGTCACCACTTACTCTTAAAGGCCGGTCACAACACCTCTTCCATACCACCAATTAAATTCTTAAAATCTTCCATGATCAGAGTTGGGTATAAAGCCCTTCTGTCCTACTTTTCAAAGCACCCATGGATGCATAGGTTTGTTGTGGAAGCTAAATGCCTCATTCACAGATGTGAAAATGTCTTGTAACGTCACCTTGTATTCTTTCATATCTGTATTATTGTGTCCATCAGGGAGAAAAGGGAACCCGTCACATGGGGTGCCCGATTAGAACGGAGATCCAGGCTAACCAACAGAGACCAGACTGAGTTTGCAACTGGACTTTTAATTGGTAAGAAGACTTTCTTCCACCATTAGAAAATACTGCAGTGATACGTCAACTAAAGCACCAGGATTTTTTTGTAATCATGAGAGATAATGCAATCAAGATTCCGTGTAGGATTATGCTTTACTTGGTCTTTTCATCTTAAACAAGATGAGATCAGTGTAGCTATCTCAATCATAGCGTACACCTCTGCGATGATTGTGGTATTTATTTCGGAATGAACGGTCTGTTATTCTCTCAAATGTGCAGACATATCTATAGAAATGAACAAACGACCCAGCCCTTGAAAAAAATATGTGTTTCAATAAAACTCAGTCATAAGCCTATATGAAAAAGATAATGAACAAAAGAGGGGAGAACTGATGTTCAGGGATTTGAGGAAAAACTGATTGCAACCATTAATAGATCCACACCAAGCCGTCTCTCTCTCCTGCTCCTCTTCAGGGGCAGTGGACGCGGAGGGGGCCCTGAGGATGAGGCAGGAGCGATACAGACAGGAGCTGGAGGAGCAGATAGCCGACCAGCAGAGGAGGAAGACGAGGTGGGAAACAAGCTGTAGAGTCTTTGTCGCTGTGTAGTGCACTATGCCTGGATGTACACATGACCTTGGGAGCTGTGTTTTGGTTTATCTCAAGTTAAGATGCAAGTTTAATCTCTTATGCCATTGCAGTTGATTCTGTAGTTCAGCTCTTTGTAACTGGACTTGATGGTTTGTAGTTTAAATAGAAAGTTTTATTTTTAATTGAACATTGCTTCACATTGCAGACGGGTATGTTTAGGTATTATCTAAGAGACGTTGGCTTACATAAGAGAGGCTAACGCTTAGGTATGTTTCGTTCAAAACGTTTGAAAGCTAGTCTTTAGTGGTTCTCTTCTATGTGGGGTAGAAGTAAATGCAAATCATTTAGCCAGACAATATGGCAGTTGACCTGCTCCTAAGTCTAAGAACATTTTGTATAAAATGTACTTTTATTTTGCACTAAAGACAAACATAACAACATAACATACATAGGTTGATTTAAAAACTCCTGAATGTCCAGACAGTATTTCATTTTCCTTTTTATTTAACCCCGAAAGATCAATTAAGGGGTGACCCTCTTTTACAATGACGTTGAGTGTCCTCTTTAACCTTGGGCTCTGTCCTGGCTGCAGGGAGCTGGAGCTGAGAGTGTCTGGAGCAGCGCTGGAACCAGACAGACAGGTCAGTCTAATCAAAACGAATGGGCTGCAAGATGTGGAGATGGCAGGACTAATTGAATGCAAAGTGGATTATCCCTTCATAATGCTTTTACGGTGTGGTTTTATGTTATGTGTACTCACTCGACAAACTAGAAACAACAGATTTTATTTGGGAGCATCAGTGGGCAATTTTTTAGTAGAATTTGTGCATTATATGATTATATGATGATGGAAAATTGGATGCACTTTGTATTTCTGCCAGCCTTAGTTTATGGCATAGTTTTTTAAACGATTTTTGGTATTATAATTTAATTGCAAAATCGAATGTGTGCGACATTGAAGGGGCAAAGATAACCGAAGCGAAACTCTGGTTTGAATGACTCCCTCTCTTGGTGAAAACATGTTATTGCATGCATCACCCGTTATTGGCTGAAGGGTTCTCTAGTCAGTGTTGGGACACAGGATTCTTCTTGTGAACGGTCCAAATCCGTCATCCGCTCAGGTTGAAAATATTCCCACTAATACATTCCCACTCGCTTGATGCTGAATCAATCCCACAAGCAAAGTTGGCTGTTTGTGCGCGCAACCTCGCCAAAATAACGTTGTAAAGTCGCTAGGAGACAGCGAGACGCAACTGCCTTGTCCATAGTTATTTCATGTAAAGACAGAGGCTTTTACAGGGGAGGCCTGCCCCAGAATGACAGAGTCAGAGGGCGTGGTTTTTTCCCAGAGCTGTGTTCATCCCTTGTTGTGTCTGACACCCAGCTGGACCACATCAAATACATGGGCCTCACCCGGAGGAGGGAGGGGGCGGCGAGGGAGACCGACACCGGCCGGCCGGCCAGGGACAACCCACCCCCAGAGCCCGGCCGCAGGGCCTTCCAGTCCCCCCTGCTAGAGTACAGCGCTGCCCTGGGGGAAGGCCTGCTGGCCCCCTACTGCCAGCCCGGCCCGCGCCCTCTCCACCGTGCCCTCAGGTGCACGCACGCACACACGCACGGGCTCAATATGTGGATATTTATCTAGCTTCATATCTTAAAGACTCTTTGAAAAACTGTCAAACTATCGTTTCCAAAAATGTATTAAAAAAAAAAAGCTTATTCCTGCTTCTGTCTTAGTGTTGAAGGTAAATCTGAAACCATATCTGTCCAGGCTTCCATCCTACCATCCACACCCACCGGCCGCGCCCCCTGACGATGGGTACCGGGGCCTGTGTCAGGATGCGGGTCACTACCATGGCAACGGCACTGCTGTGGAGCCACGCCCCACCCACCTGCCTTACTGTGAGCACCGTCTGTCTCCCTACACACCTCTGTCTGTCTGTCTGTCTGTCTGTCTGACCCCACACACCCTCCTGTTTAAGGTGCTGGCTCTAAGGCAGAAAGCCAAATTCATTTTATTAATTTAATTGGTGTCTCTACATGACGACGAATCATGGGAGGGAGTTGTTTGGACCGTCAGGATTCAATCTGGTCTGACGTGTCGCCTGCCAAGGCCAGTGAAATACAGGGAAACATTGAGCATGTTTAGAAATAGCCGTGACAATTATCTAAAGATAAATTTATTTCTCATTTCACAGTGTCTCAAACTGAATTCCTGTACCACTGTTAAGTCTGTTCAGCCGAAATGTATTTCATTCACTGAATTGGAATTCATTTTTTAATGAATTGGTATCTCCAACATCTCTGCATAACAACACACCATCACAACATCACAACATGACGACAACGCATGGTCAGGGAACGTCTTCTCATCCCGTATAAAGTGTCACCCCATCCACTGTCCCGTCCCGTCCCCCCTCCCCTCAGGTGGTCCGCAGCCGCCCGGGACCAGCGGGGGCTTCCCCACGTCCTACTGGGCCGTGCCACCAGGGGGCAGCGCGACCCAGCTCGGACACCACAGCCAGCACGGTCACTACGCTGAGAGCCACGTCGCAGACCCCCCCCATCCACCTCCTCCTGCTGCTGTTGCTGCTACACGGTATGTCCCCCCCCCCGGGGTGTAAACACTGAGGAGACCCGCCTTCGGTCGCCTCGGCGCTAGAACGGAGCCATGGTGGTAGATGCAGTGTGTTTACGTTGTAAGCTAGCAGTGAGTCTCTCTGTGGGAGGTGGAGGAGCAGGAGGAAGAGACTCAAAGAGGCTGCTGATTCATAATGTTAACACGTACACTTCCCCTCAAGAGTTTGGGGTCACCCAGACAATTTCATGTTTTCCATGAAAACTGACATTAATTCAACCGTGTTCAGCTGTACTAACAGAATTGCACAAGGGGTGTTGAGTCATCAGTCAGCCTTTAAACACGATGAGCTCAACAATGTACCATTGGAGTGATGGCGGCCGGAAGCTGGCCTATGTACTTACATATTCCTTAAAAAAATCGACAGTTTCCATCTAGAATAGCCATTTACGACATAAAAAATATCTATACTGTATTTCAGATTAATTTAATGTAATCTTCATTTGAAAAACAACAGTGCTTTTCTTTAAAAAATAAGGCCCTTTCTAAGTGACACCCATCCTTTGAGCGGGGTAGTGTACAATTCTGCGTCCAGCTGTCATCTCCTGACTTCTGTTCTTCTGGGGGGGTTGACAGGAGCCCCCGCAGGGCGACTGGCGGAGCGGCGTCTGTTGACCCTCTGGTGGGGCCGTTCCCCGGGGACGGGGCCCGCAGCACAAAGGACAAGATGAACAGCTACAAGGAGGCCCTGAAGCAGCAGGTAGGCCCTCCCATCAGCTCAGCGCTCACTCCTGATAGCCCTACTGAGCCTACGATACAACAGAAGGGTCACAGGGCCAGAGATAACAGTGGTGTTTACACACAGGTGATGGAGTCATGTGGACGTGATGTATGATTGGTTATGTTTTTTAATATTCATGTCCAAAATAGTCTTGAGTCCTATATAATAAGCTAGAGAAAACAATAAAACATGGTTCTATTTCGTTTTTGGGTTGCGTTACAAATATTTACAAAGAATTGCGATCTTTGGGCGTTAAACGTTTGTTTGATTCGGCACCTTTTTATTGCTCGCCAGAATAAAATCGGAGCATAAAATATGGAAGATATCTTTTTTTTATTTTTTTTTACACCCGGAGCACTTCAAGAACCAGTCCTTGGAGAGGACACCATGGGACGTTTCTGACGGCTCTCAACGGTTCCTCTCAGAAACATGGTCACGTCCGACCTGACCTTTTGACCTCTGAGGGGGTCAAAGCCTGGGTCTCTGCCCGCGTGCACAAACCCTGACTGTGAAGTGCTGTCCTTAGCGGGTGCTAATGGCCACGGCAGCGCGGCACATCTGATGTGGAGAGAGAGAGGGAGAGAGAGAGAGAGAGAGAGGGAGAGAGCGAGAGGGAGAGAGAGAGAGGGAGAGAGAGGAGAGAGAGAGAGAGAGAGAGGAGAGAGAGAGAGAGAGAGAGAGAGAGGAGAGAGAGAGAGAGAGAGAGAGAGAGAGAGAGGGAGAGAGAGAGAGAGAGAGAGAGAGAGAGAGAGAGACTGCATGCCAAGCCTGTGGTTATTTATTTGACAGGTAGACCCAGGGAGACCACGAAGTGAACTTTACGAGCAGGTAAAATTCATTAGTTATACAATCATCCCTCCCATAAACTCAACCCCCCCCCCCCCCTGATAGTTTTATATAACAAGCCCCCCCAATAGACCCAACCTCCCCAATATAGTGTATCAAAGGCCCCCAGATCCTCTTAGCTCTCTTGTCAGTTGCTGCCCCTGCCTTAGTTTCCTGTAGTTCTGTTGGTTTGCTGTTTACCTTGTGCACTGGAGGCTCTTACACAGAGGGCTGCTCATTGCCATCTACTCTGCACCTTGTGTAAATCAGAAAAAGCAGTTTTGCACCGATTGATGACATCAATAAAGAGAGTTTATATTACTACTTTGGCGGAGGTGCCATATAATGTACTAAATGTAAGGAGGTGGTGTAAATGCAACAGCAGGGCTTTTGATATTGTGCGTAGT
Source organism: Melanogrammus aeglefinus (assembly GCA_900291075.1). NCBI lineage: Eukaryota > Metazoa > Chordata > Actinopteri > Gadiformes > Gadidae > Melanogrammus > Melanogrammus aeglefinus. The sequence continues at coordinate 17,409 of OLKM01001738.1, read as the reverse complement.
GTCTCAGAAGTCATTACGAACAATTCGGTTGAGCCAAGAAGTCACAGTCTACTGAGCTTGTGTGTGTGTGTGTGTGTGTGTGTGTGCGCGTGTGTGCGTGCGCGTGTGCGTGTGCGTGTGCGTGTGCGTGTGCGTGTGCGCGTGCGCGTGTGGAGGGTAGAGGCATAGTGAACGCCGGGTGCGGGCCGTGAGCGCCAATGCCTCAGTTAACCTCTCCCCGGGATGGTTGCTAAAACAGTAGGGGGCGACGCTGAACCCCTCTACCCAGGGTCCTCGGCCATATAGCGTTTCATTCCGGCTCGCTGGCGGGAACTGTTCTTTGGAGCGGATCATCGATTGCCATTCACTGTTGGTCAGCCTTTATAGTTTTGTCACTGTTGAGGAAAGTATAACTAGATTATGTACCAAATCAATGCCCTGTAAAGCAGACGTTTGTTGGTGTCTTTGGAGAGTTTCCCCTGACGTCGCGCACATTCCCCCTCTCCTCCAGATCCTGGAGCGCCAGGAGCGCCGGCGCGTGGAGCAGGAGGAGCGGGAGAGGTACGAGGCCCGGCTGGAGGCCGACATGAGGAACCACCAGCCCTGGGGCCGCGGCGGCGGAGGGGCCCCACTCAGGGACAGCACCGGCAACCTCCTCAGTAGGTCACCCTCCCTCCCTCCCTCCCTCCAAACACCCCTCTGTAGGCCTCCCTCCCTCCCTCCTCACCCTCCCTCCCTCCTCACCCTCCCTCCCTCCCTCCCAACACCCCTCTGTAGGCCTCACCCTCCCTCCCCCTCACTTCACCCTCCCTCCTCTCACCACCTCCCTCCCTCCCTCCTCACCCGCTCAGCTAGGCCTCCTCCCTCCTCACCCTCCCTCCCTCCAAACACCCTCTAGGCCTCCGTCCGTCGACGGCCCTCACTCTGCTCCTCCCTCCTCCACTCCTCCCTCTCCTCCAAACACCCCTCAGTAGGCCTCCCTCCCTCCCTCCTCACCCTCCTCCCTCCTCCCCCCCCCCCCTCCCTCCTCACACCCCTCAGTAGGCCTCCCTCCCTCCTCACCCTCCCTCCCTCACCCCCTCAGTAGGTCTCCCTCCCTCCCTCCCTCCCTCCTCACCCTCCCTCCCCACCCCTCAGTAGTTCACCCGTATCCCTCCTCCATCCTCCCTCCCACCCCTCAGTAGCCTCCCTCCCTCATCCTCAGCCCCCCTCAGTAGTCCTGCCTCCCTCCCTCCCTCCCTTCCTCCCTTCCTCATCCCCGTCCAGTAGGCCTCCCTCCCTCCTCATCCCCCCTCAGTAGGCCTCCCTCCCTGCCTCCTCCTCCCTCCCTCCTCCTCCCTCCCTCCCTCCCTCCCCTCCCTCCCTCCCTCCCTCTCCTCCACCCCCCTCAGTAGGTCCCCCCCTTCCCTCCTTAACCCTCCTCAGTACCACCTCCCTCCCTCCCTCCTCACCCCCTCAGTAGGCCTCCCTCCCTCCTCACCCCCTCAGTAGGCCTCCCTCCCTCCTCACCCCCTCAGTAGGCCTCCCTCCCTCCCTCCTCCACCCCCCTCAGTAGGCCTCCCTCCCCTCCCTCCCTCCCTCCTCACCCCCCTCAGTAGGCCTCCCTCCCTCCCTCCTCACCCCCCTCAGTAGGCCTCCCTCCCTCCCTCCCTCACCCCCCCTCAGTAGGCCTCCCTCCCTCCCTCCCTCCCTCCCTCCCCCTCCCTCCCTCCCTCCCTCCCTCCCTCCCTCCCTCCCTCCCTCCTCCCTCCCTCCCTCCCTCAGTAGGCCTCCCTCCCTCCCTCCCCACCCATCAGGCACCCACACATCCGACCCCCTAAATGGGCCCTGCGGCCCCCAGTTAGTTTCTAGAGGTGATCTTGACTTTGTTTATCTAAATGTTCGATAAAGTTCCTGAATGTCGGGAAAATTGATAATAGGATGTCTTCGCAACGGGTCATTCCATTGGGAGGACTGGGGCACCAAAAGATGGATTCCACAACATTGCTTGGCATCGTAAAGGAAAGGCCTAAGTTAGACATGTTTTGTGGGGGGTTCTCTGTCTTCTGTGTGTAATTATCTATGTTTTGTTTGGCTTTCAATAAATGCCCTTCATTGAGTGATGTCCGTTGTTTGACTGATGAGCCCTTTGAGGAATGGCAGTGGTACCATCCAATCACTCTCATTCCTAACTAGAGCGCACCCTGCCGCAGTTAGTCCAGGAGGATGCACAATATCGCATAAAGAACGTCTGCAGTCTGGCAGCTTTTTGAAACCATTACAGATGATGAAGCAATTGTCAGCAGCAGCTGTCACATCTTACCACTCGCTGTGCTGAAGGATTCTCTTGGTCGTTACTCCCTAGTCTCACAGTTCTGCTCAACCAAATGGTACTGCAGTTGTTCTAATCTCTACGCTGACACACACACTGCTCCCGTGTATTCAGAATGCTAACCTGCCAAACGCTCTCCTCGGTCACTTTGTAATGAGCTGATTTTAGCACTAAGCGTAATCAGACAGAATGGAGCTCTCCATCTCTGCAGAGACCCGTCTTCTCTTTAAGCTCCTAATGCATTATATTAATTACAGTAGATGGTATTGGTCTGGTGAAAGGTTAATTTGATGGTGGTCTGTAGCAGGGGCGGTACGTGCTCTTCGGAGACAGCTGGAGAAAAAGGATTGATAAGCTAGCTCATTATTTTCACGTGTTTAAACTACGCAAAAGTCACAACAGATTAGGCCTCATTGAGTAGAATACGTAGCAATATATATATCGTATTTGTACCGACAACAATATATTGTTTCACTTTCTTTGGACAAATGTACTTAATGTAAATTGCTTTGGATAAAGTTAAATTTAAATGTATTTGATTTTGGCGATGGGTCCGGCCTGACGGATCAGATTAGTCGATGAACTTCCTGTTTCCTGTGTCCAGCCGACCTGCACCAGATGCACAAGCTGAACGAGGAGGCCTACATCCGCCCTGAGCAGAGGTCCCGGAGAGCCCCCGCCCCCCCCGCCGGGGCACCCCAGGCCGACCAGCCCGCGGCCAGCGACCGAGTCTCCGGTACCGTTGGCAACGCACTCTCTTCATCTTTAGTATGAGCCGAGTCAGGGTGCCTAGTGTCCTAGCAACACACCGGATCCCCACTTGACAGAGCATAGCAACACCGCAATAAACCTCCCAGTGCGGTCTACGTGATGATACGTCACGGTGACCGAGAGCCTATAAGGCAGTAAACGCTGCATGACAAGAACGTGTGTTTATGTCTTAAGGTATTTTATTTTTAATTTCAGGATTTTTATGGGGGGATTTTGAGCATAACAGATATAAAGTACACCTCATTCATAAGGTGAAATGAATACATAAAATCATCTGCGAAACAAGGTACTAACAAAGAGACTGTTCACCACCAACTCCCATCCCCCAAACCCCCTTCCCTCCATCACAGAGAAGTGCCAATAAAATGGGGTATAATGGGTTTTGATACACTTAGCAATGGTATTGATATTCTATCATTGGCCTTGCATGCCTTGCTTAACATCTACAGAGGCATACGTATACAAGTCCTACATGCTCAATGTTTGATGTTTATTTAATGTGTTTTTTATCTTTATCAAATGTAATATTTATTGAGCCTGTGATTCCTGGAGTGATTCCGATGCACTGAAGCAGCCAAGGAGAAGCCGAGCAGAGGTTCAGAGCAGAGGTTCCGTCAGTCTCTGCAACGTCTCCTTCTGCTCTTCCTCTCCACTAGGTTTTGCCCATGTGCAGACGCCCACGTTTGCCAGAGGCAGTGTGTTCGCCAACGAGCCCTCAGCACAGCAGGTCCACGAGCAGGACAAGTACAAAGTCTACCTCAAAGAACAGGTAAACGTCCGGGGCTGTCTCCGCATAACAGACCAAGGTTGTTCTCCTGCTGGCCTCCGCCTCATTGGTCACCAGATGCCCCATGGCAAGGAAGAACTGGCTCCCTCTTATATATCTGTTTGGCTTTTGTTTTGGTTGCTTTTATTGCAGGAGTAAAACATTCTGTATCATCTCCCGTGCGGTAGTAATATATGCTGTCAGTGTGCTTCCCTGAAGACAAAATGCTTTTTCTTTGGTCGACGTTTCATTTTTTGCCTCGTGTTGCTCGGGGTAGATTCTTGCCCTACAAGTAAAACGCTAATTTGATCAGCATTCAAGGTTAGAACTGCTGGGGAGGAATGTAACTCTTCAACACCCTTATAGCATTATGAATTAAATGTCACGCTTTAACCCCGGAGACGAAGCTGATGGTGTGTGTGTGTGTGTGTGTGTGTGTGTGTGTGTGTGTGTGTGTGTGTGTGTGTGTGTGTGTGTGTGTGTGTGTGTGTGTGTGTGTGTGTGTGTGTGTGTGTGTGTGTGTGTGTGTGCGCGTTCAGATTCGAGGAGAAGCGTCGGCAGAAGGCAGAGGAGCAGGAGCAGAGCCGTCTTGAGGAGGAGCGCGAGGAGCGGAAGCTGGCGGAGCAGAGAGCTCGCATCCAGCGGGAGTTTGAGGAGGAGCAGGACAGGAGGAAACGGAAGGAGACGGAGGTGAGTCTGGGGCCTGCCCTCGGGAGCCACCACCGCCAACCCCGTGCGGCAGAGCATCTCACAGACAAGGTCCTGAGACACGGCTGGAACCGGCCGCTACGCGCTACCACATACCGTTAGCTAGCCCGTAACCTAGCGTCGGTCCCTACGTATTTCCTTACTCGACGCATGTGCCTGAGAGTTCCCTGGGTGAGTGTGATTTGACCTATGCAGGGGGGGTTAGGTGGGAGGTACTCACCGCTTGATCACAGTTATCGCAACCGAACAGCTATCGCTGTATCACGCCGTAACGGTACCTTGGCACCTCGGTGGGTTGTGCCGTCGGTCCAGCCTCGTTCATTCATCCAGAGTCGTTAAGCTTCTTGGAAACGTATAGGATAGCGCCCCAGTGTGTGGCGCGTTTCATGTATCCATAGATCATTATGACCCTCATACACAACGACGGTACAAAGGAAAGCCGCAGTTGTCAAGTCGTCGGTCAACCCAATGCTTCCACAGACACTAACCACAGAGTTCGAGCACTTACACTTGAAGAATGTGACATTGTAATAACCTCTTAAGATTTATGTAACCTCAAGGAATGATAAACAATAGTGGAATGCTCTTTTATTCCTGTAGTGCATCTTGTAGCGAACCCCAGCCTGGACAATGGTGAAGCTTACAGATGTTTCAGAAGCCTTTATTTACGTTCAGCCGTCAGCCTTATTTTGAGCATGAATATTCCTTTCTTCACATCTTTCTTCATAAACACCGTAAGAGCTACAGGACAGATGAATAACATTAATTAGCGCTTACACATATACAGCTATCGCCATGAAGATAACATTTGCACGGCTGTACAGCAACAACACTTTTAAACACATTTTAAGTAATATAAAGTCTTAAACAAATTAAACACACAATACCTTGTTCCCATTCCAGCTAGGCACTTATTAATTACTACAAATTGTTAATGCAGAGGCAACCACCGTGTGTAGCCTGAATTCCTTCCGTAATTACACGTAATAACCTTTCCGTGCGATCTCCTTCAAGTCAAGTTACCTACTGTAGATTCAAACTTCCTGCGTCAAAATAAAAGACCCATGACGGCAAAATACACTATCAAAATAAAAGCATGGAGAAAGTGGTTATTTTAACAGACCTTCATAAGAATTATTTACACATCTCCCCCCGTTTGTTTCCCTCATTCACCTCCTCTTCCTCCTCCTTCCTCTGCTCCTCCTCCTCCTCCCGCAGCAAAAGAGGAAGAACGAGGAGCTGGTGCGGCTGGCGGAGGAGCGCAAGAAGGAGGCGGAGCGGGCCAAGCAGGCGGCGGAGGAGAAGGAGACGGCCGAGCTGAGGCAGCAGTACGAGAGGGAGCGGCAGGCGCGCCTGGAGGAGGTAACGCCGCCGCGCCGATTGACCGCAGCGGCGCGCGCTCGCTGGCGTTCTGCTGCCTCCCGACGCGGTGTTGAACGTAGCCGGGGGGGGCTTCTAAATGCGTCGGGTGGCTTCTTGTTTACTGTTGTGATGGAAGTGCTCACGGCAAGGATGGATTTAACATTAGGGATGGGCATTTGGAGTAATTTTCTAACCGAGTACCCGAACCTGGTCCTAATCGAGTACCCGAATAATAAAATATACACACCGTCATCGCGAGTTGGGTCTGTCTGCGTCCTGCAAGACGGAGGCGTAACTTGTAGTAGGAGGCGTAACTTGTACTAGGAGGCGTAACTTGTAGTAGGAGGCGTAACTTGTAGTAGGAGGTGTAACTTGCACTAGGAGGCGTAACTTGTAGTAGGAGGCGTAACTTGTAGTCGGAGGCGTGTCTAGTACTTTTCTAAATCGCGGTAGTGATCTGTATGTAGCAGACAGTGGTGCGCGGGTACATAAATGACCGGTAATAAATGACCATCATGAATATCGGAAGACCCGACTTCAATGAAGATCTCGTATGAACCGTGATTTACAACGCTTTTTGTTTACGGCGAAAAGAGAAATGTCTCGCGTGGACCGCGATTTAGGAAAGAACATGTTACGCCTCCGTCTTGCAGGACGCAGACGGATACTATTGGGCATCGCCGACAATGAAATAATCCTAGGTTACCCAGTTACTAATTCGTAACCGATTAGCAGATTGTCTACTCGGGTACCCGAGTAACCGTGCACATCCCTATTTAACATCAGGCAACGCACCAGGATAGAGTTGTATTCCATCGAATCCTTCAATTTATAACCCCGCAAAGAGGGGGTTGTGTTTGTGGTATCTCACTGTGTGTGTGTGTGTGTGTGTGTGTGTGTGTGTGTGTGTGTGTGTGTGTGTGTGTGTGTGTGTGTGTGTGTGTGTGTGTGTGTGTGTGTGTGTGTGTGTCAGCAGGTCCACAGGGAGCCGTCCCCCCCCATCCCGACGCTTCAGCGGAGACAGGGGACCCCCCCGCGCTACACTCCCAGACCCCCGACCTTCGACAGCCAGCGGTCTACTGCCCCCATGTCGGTGTGTAGATGCGCACGCACACGACGCTCACGCACGCACTCCATGTCCCAAGTGGGCTCAGCCTTTAAGAGACTGAGAGGTTTGATGGACTCTTCCTTGTTCTCTCTCCCATGGTGAAGGAGCGCTCCCTGTCCGGCCTACAGTCTCCCCCCGTTCCCGCCTGCAAGAACCACCTCCGCGCCACAGGTACACACACACACACACACACACACACACACACACACACACACACACACACACACACACACACACACACACACACACACACACACACACACACACACACACACACACACACACACACACACACACACACACACACACACACACACACACACACACACACGTAAACACACACCCAACCACTTCCACACACTTCACATTCATTCCCAACAGAAAAGGTAACGTGTGTGTGTGTGTGTGTGTGTCCCCCAGAGGACAAGCGTGACGTATTCAGCGAGCTGTCTGCACTGCGGCGGCAGCTGCGCAGCGAGCAGCGGCGCCTGGAGGACGGTCTGCTGCAGGGCGACTGGGAGGAGCGGGCGTCTCCGCTGAGAGACCGGTGAGCCGGCCCCGAAGGGCCCCCCAACCGCCGCTTGGGCGCCATCAAGGGCTGTACATAATGGGCTGTGAATGGACCAATCGATGGGGGATTCTACTGCGATCAGAACAAACTTAAAGTCCCAGAAGTTCTTTAAACATGAACGTGTTATCCTTTAAAGTTGATATTGAAGAGCTAATTTCTGACTACTCAGGGCATCTCTTCTCTGATTGGTTGCGGAATCCGTCTTGCCTGTCAATCACAGGTACATGAAATGCAACCCTTCTCAATGACGGAGGGAGAAGGGAGGATGTAGGCAATATTTTGGGTTTGTTGAGTCCAAACTCCTGTTTTTTTGCTCTTTTTGCTACTGTCTCCCATTAAAACTCTCTAATCTTGCCTACAGCACCTTTTAAGTGGTTGCTTGATGACACATTCTAGATCTTGGTAAGATCTATAATGGTGGCTATACATCAGGCATTATTCATTTTTACCCATCATCCATTCATCTTAATTATTTATCATTATTCATGTTATGGCTAACAATGTGATTAGTATGTTGCACAAAGTTATCAGCATAGACATACAGTATATCTATATATAAGACGCCGCAGTGACTGCTTTGAACAGCGATAACACTACACTACGAGGGCTGAACTGAACCTGTTGTGTGTGTGTGTGTAGGCTGCGGGAGCGCCCCCCGGTGGACGTGTTCGACATGGCACGCCTGCGCCTGCAGGCCGCGGTCCACCGGCCGCCGTCCAGGAACCCCGAGCCCGGGAACCTGCAGCGCATCCACGACTCCCTGCAGCTCCGACCCAGCGGTGAGGGGGGGTGGTTCTAGAGCTACTCTGAGGGGAGAAACCTTTATACGGAGGCCTGGTGCTGATGTCACATCACAGGGTGTTGCTGACCAATCGCAGTGTGTAGGAGGGGCATGTGGGAGGAGTTTGACGGTTTCCCACTGAATGCGACGCAGTGATAGAAGCCTGATGCGCTACTTGGTCACTTGGTCACAAACCGGCCAGTTTTTCTGTGACACCGTTTTCAATTTAGGTACGGGTTCTGAGATGCACTGAGAGGGATGTAGAGGTGATTTGGTTGGTCGGGTTACAATCTTAAGGGGACCCTCTCTACTGCAGGGCTGAGGACTGAGTACAGACTGAGTGTTTCTGATGAGCAGTGTTCAGGTCAGGCTCTCAGCAGATTGGGCTGGACTTCACGCACAACCTTGTAACCCTGGCTGCAGAGCGCTGCCAGAATGGGCCGGAAATCTGGCCCAATCTGTCAGGTCCAATCTGGCTACAGCCAGGGTTGCCAGATTGGGCAAGAATCTGGCCCAATCTGGCATCAGTGACTCTCAGGTCTTGGTGCAGCAGCGTGATCACGTCTTCATTGGGACATGTTCAAGATTCAAGATTCAAGATGCTTTATTTATCCCGAGGGAAATTACTGTGCAACAGTTACAATACAAAGGTGGGAAAGTAATACAGAGTTCAAGATTCAAGATGCTTTATTTATCCCGAGGGAAATTACTGTGCAACAGTTACAATACAAAGGTGGGAAAGTAATACAGGGTTAGATTCAAAATAGATAAAATAGATTGAAATAAAATAAGTACAAACTAAATAAGTGAAAAGGAGCGATTGGATAAAAGTGGTATTAGTGGTAAAAGTGGTAAAGTGATAAATATTATAGCAGCAATTGTTGGCAGCATAAATTAACTAAAGTGATTAATTGAAAATTGGGTAAAAATAAAAAAAAATAAATATATAAATAAATAAATTGGGTAAAAATAATAAAATAAATAAATAAAGTGACATTGGTCTCAGGGCATAGTGTCTCCACGGTCCCTTCTGCAGCCGGAGGTAGATGCGTTAAACTGTCTGATGGCCACAGAAAGAAAAGACTTCCTCTGGCGTCTGTGTGTTACACCGGGGGAGGATGAGTCTGTTGCTGAAGGTGCTTCTGCTCGAGGTCAGCACCTGGTGGAGAGGGTGAGCATTGTTGTCCAGGATATGGTGTGCAGTATAACACAGCATCCTCCTCTCAGACACCACCACCCAAAGAGTCCAGCTGGACCCCCAGGATGGAGCCAGCCTTCCCGATGATCCTACTGATCTTCCTGGCATCTGCTGCCCTCAGCCTGCTGCCCTCAGCACACAACTGCCAAAAAGATGGCACTGGCTATCATCGACTGGTAGAACATCCTCAGCATGATGTTACATACGTTACATGTTGAGGGTGAGCTCTCGTGTGTACTTTACGGGGATGGAGATTCATCTCAAGTTACAATCTAAAAATACCTTTTTGAGACGCTGAAGGGGAGGTAGCCGTGGCCACTCGTTCATATGTAAATGTGTGCTTCTCGGGTGTATCACACAGCGACGAGCTCTGGCGGAACATTAGATTATATCAGCGGCCCGTTTGGAACATGGGAACCAACACATTTACATAGAAATGGTAATATCCTCCCAGAATTTCTAGGAGGAGGACGTGCGAAGCAGAGCAAAGTCTGACTCAAGGAGGAGATAAAGACCTCATGGATATTTTTGCATTCATTCGACATTTGTCTTCTTGTAGGAATGGATTTGCAGTTAGACTGTGGAGGCTGCTTTCCATTACACACGTGTGTGTGTGTGTGTGTGTGTGTGTGTGTGTGTGTGTGTGTGTGTGTGTGTGTGTGTGTGTGTGTGTGTGTGTGTGTGTGTGTGTGTGTGTGTGTGTGTGTGTCTGCGTATGTGTGTGTGTCTCTGCATATGTGTGTGTATTTGTGTCTCTGCATATGTGTGTGTGTATTTGTGTGTCTCTGCATATGTGTGTGTATTTGTGTGTCTCTGCATATGTGTGTGTATTTGTGTGTCTCTGCATATGTGTGTGTATTTGTGTGTCTCTGCATATGTGTGTGTATTTGTGTGTCTCGGCTTATGTGTGTCTCTGTGTGTGTGTGTCTGCCTTTGTGTGCGTGCAGAGAGTGAGTTCAGGGCGCTGTCCAGTGGGTTTCCCAGGGTCCGTGAGGGAGACAGGGGCGTGGCCAGCCAGAGGAGGCGGAGCTACAGGGACCATCCTCCTATGTCGGGCAGCCAGAGAACTGCCCACGACGGTCAGTCCGCGTTCTGCTGCTCTGCTTCTCGTCTGAGCCATCAAATCAAACCCTGATCATCCAACCAATCGCCGTCAACCAGTCAACCAATCACAACCAGCCAGTCGCCAGCGCGCCAGCAAATCAACCTAATATGTCATGGAATGAAAACTTGATTCAGAACTCGCACAAAGCTATAGGATCGAGGGGGATTAATATTCTGGCAATAAAGGAGGGACATGTTAAATCATGCAGTAAAAGGCAACGTCTGCTTCCCTTGTCGCCCTGTAAGAATGTGTGTGAAAGTCCACCGTATATTTCTGGGGAAAAGAGGCTCGTTAACATGGCGCCGGATATATGCTGTGAATAGTGTGTGTGCGTGTGCGTGTGCGTGTGTGTGTTTGTGTTTTGGAAGGTTCCTGTTGACACAAAGAACCGTGACGGATGTGTGTTCATTGGCTGAACGGGGGCCCGGCTTAGCTCAGGGGGTAGAGCAGGTTGCTAGTTCGATCCCCGGCTGCTCCTAGCTGAGCGTCGATGTGTCCCTGAGCAAGACACCCTTCACCCTGACTGCTCCTGACGAGCTGGCTGTCGCCCTGCGTGGTTGACTCTGCCGTCGGTGTGTCAATGTGTGTATTAACCGTTGTAAGTCGCTTTGGATAACAGCGTCTGCTAAACGCAAAATGTCATATAAATGAATCCCCCTGGAATATGCATTATGTTCTGAGAGCTCTCCTCCTCGTTGTTCTTCCAGGTTACCCCGACGGGAACCCCGCCCACTACAGACTCCACAGGTGAGTACCGCTGGATAAAACAACACCTCCATCCAGTCCCCGCTGTCTTCTGGGTTTTTTAAACTTTTTTATTTATGGGAATGACTAGAAAACCATCGTTATTCATGCATCATGTGCATTAGATGACCGGGGTGCAGAGAAGCGAACCATCAATCCTCCAGCGCTGTGTTGATATCGGAAAACCAGGTCACCTCACAGTTCTTGTCAGGAAGAGCAGGGGAAGAAACGGTCTTAAAGCTTTATTATAACATTAAAATAACCAGAATCCCAGGCCCACTTAATCCCCCCTACATCAGCCGGGCTATAGGCAGCACATTTATTTGTCTGGATTCTCCTTCCCCTGCATAAGTAAGCGCTGCTTAAGGGATGGGGAGATCTATTTTATTTACATCGCCGCACCGTTGCAGGGTACATTCAAATTATTCATTGTAAGGTCCCTCTTCATGTATACTCCCTTCTGTGTGTGTGTGTGTGTGTGTGTGTGTGTGTGTGTGTGTGTGTGTGTGTGTGTGTGTGTGTGTGTGTGTGTGTGTGTGTGTGTGTGTGTGTGTGTGTGTGTGTGCCCACAGAGGGGGACCACTGCTGGCTCTGCCAGAGGTTCTCTGTTGGACTCCGACAGTTCTTTCATAGGTAAGGTGGTGACACTGACATTTATACGGTTGATGCACTTCATTTGTTTCTACCCTTGCCGCTGGTAAATGAGATTGTATGTTGCTGTTCTTGGACTAGGATGTGTTGCTAAAATATCATTCGAAAAAATATCTAAAGTGTATTGAGTTTCCCACCCAATAGATTCCATTATTTATATTATTAAAGTTTTTTTAGACGTTCACAATAAGACTTGGCCTAGAGTTAACTATGTCATTTGTGTAGCTGTTTTCTGGACAAGATTAGGAATTTAAGATAAGAGAGGATAAGAAAGTAGTGTAATTGTCCCAGACAGGAAACGTGGGGGTCACAGACAAAAGACATAAAAACAAGAAGAAAACGTTAATAAAGCTGTAACTTTGTGTGTGTGTGTGTGTGTGTGTGTGTGTGTGTGTGTATGTGTGTGTGTGTGTGTGTGTGTGCGTGTGCATGTGCGTTGTCAGATCCCCTGGGGGATGCCTACCCCGTGCCCCCCACCCCGGAGCAGAGGGAGACCACCCAGCTGTCAGCGAGGGAGAGGCGACGACTGACCAGGAAACCGCAATCCCCCCAGGTACACACACGTGCACACACACACTCACACACACTCTCACACTCACACACTTGGTTTGATGGAGTGGTCTGATGTGGGAGACATCAGCAACAGCCCATATCACCCCAGGGTGTTCAGTTCCTTCCCCCCACTCCCTTCATTTATCCTCTCTCCTCGTTCGTCAGCGAAAACTGAAAGCTCACACACTGGCCCGCTGAAACGGTGGTTTGAGTAAAAGGCCATCTCCACTGTTTCTTGGCATTTCGCTAAGCGGTTAAACTGTGCTAAATGAAAAGGCTGCCTCGGTTCTAAACAAATCACGGTTTATTTCTTTGTTTAGTTGGTTCCAGAACTCCATCTCAGGCTGAAACTGTACCAAGCCAACAGTGAAGTATGAATATTCATACGGTAAACGATTCAAGGGAAGATTACCGTGCTGCCCATTTCGCTTTTGTCAGAGCAGCGAGTTAAAGCATATCCTTTTAATCTGCTATTATCTCTAATCCCAAAGCACACAGATCGAGAATTTAGGTTTGCATTTGTTGCACGACCGAAAACGATGCAATGATATTATTATTATAACAGAGCAAAAGCGCTCGGTCCGCTGATGACGTGGAGCTGAAAAAGCGTTCGCTTCGTATCGGGCTAAAGTATGTTCTGGAAGTGAAAGCAAAAAACCGTGTGTCCCGTCTGTCCCCATCAGGGCCGTGCCGTGAGTAGGGTGGGTATCGTTTGGGTTTTATCCGATACCGGTGCTGAAACAGATCTGGGACCAGTATCGTCCGCTGAATGAGGCCTCACCACGGGGCCAGCCTGAGGTCCAGAGCCTGCCTGCACCTTAAACATCATCAACACAGCGCTGATCTGTTGACTGTCTGGTTGCCCTGGTTACAGCCTGCCTCCAGGGATCCAGTAGGCCGGCCGATCAGCCATTCCCGCCAATCCCAGGGCAGTGTTCATGGGATGGACCCCGGCGGGAGGAGGGTCCAGAACCAGACGGGGAGACCCACGCACGGTCGCCATGACAACCAGACGGGTAGGTTTTATTTTTTACCAGAACTATGAATACAAAGAAATGCCCTTTTTTGTTCATGTGAAAATAAAAAATACACACTTATTTTCTTGGATCCAATCTGACCGATGTACTGCACGCTAGTAGATTCTTTACAGAGCAGTCAGAAGTTTATAGTGGCACTAATAATATTAGTCTCGTGCCTTCTCAAAATACACACAAAGCACTTTTTAAAAGGTGTCATATATACCACCAGGTGTCGAGAATGATAAGCCGTTGCAAATCTGTAACAGCTCATCACACTCACACCTGGTGGTATAATATGACACCTATTAAAGATTGTGTGCTTGACGCTAAATGGCTACACATGAGCATAGCTACGTGCCTTGTCTAAATGGGCCTTCTAACCAAACCAACAGGCATTACGTTTTTGCGCTGGCCACGTGGTGATTCTCGGAACCAGCCTGTGAAGGTGTTGAGATTCTCTCTTTTCGTCAGAGTGAGGCGTGTCCACACACCGACTACTGAGATGAATGCAAACATGTCTCGTGCATTTTGTTGGTTCGGGTTGGTTCCTTTGCAAGGCATCACAAACAGCTCTTTCCTATATTGTATATATAGTGGCACAGCGTTATCTACTGCTGCGTTCGATGTGAGTGAACATATTTCGGTTCCAGACTCTAACTCAGCTGTGGGTGGACGTCCGGGTTTCAAACCTAGATCGTCTGAACCCGACGACGTTCTCTCGTTGCAACGCCTCTCGAGACATTGTTGTCTTATCTCCTCCGCCCAGGGCCGAGGGCGACTGGACGCCCTCCCCGTCGCTAACTGTCTCCTCTGAGGATGGAGGAGGCGGGACCTACGGGGAGGAGGAAGAGGGCTCCTCCCCCTCCCGCTCTCCCACCCCACCTCCTCCTGGACTCGTGGCCACAGACCTGTGGGCCAGCCCCAGGTGAAGGACTTGCGCTGCGGCGAAATCACCCAACCACCGCCTGCTCAGGACGGGAGACTGCCTGGGCTGCCCGCCACGGCTCCGCGCCACGTAAGAAGGGGAAGACCCCGCCCTAGAGCTCTTTGAGACGCAAGCGCACCGCCCACTAAGAGCAAGCCGCCCCTACTCCAACAAGGCCCGGCAGATTACCCATCCTCTTTCTGGTTTTAGAAGTTCTATTTTGAATGAATTTACTGCAAGAACACAAGTGATCTTTGTTAAGCATAGAGCAAACCCATCCGCCAAGGCTCCGACATAGGAAATTCGGTGTGCTGAAGTGGCATATTGGTGTATGCATTAAGATCCTTTCTTTGGATGTTCATATTAATAGTACTTTATATTTTTAAATGGAAAGTTTTTCAATCTTTTCCTTCTTGTGTCTTGGTGTCTGTAACAGAAATCCGTTTGATATAACCTTATGTCTGGCCGGCTCCCATGTTGTGCTTGTTTCGCTCGGTGAGATCGATCCCAACTCTTATTGATGCTGTTCCCACCCGTTTTTTCGCTCGCCACAAACCTCCTGGAAGCAGGACCGGCCGCACCTCGGGCTTGCTCGTGTACACCTTCTTGCTCTTTGTTCCTCTGCTCTCCGTCTCTCCACCAAGTCCGTCGCCAACTTTCGCCTCCATGCACAATAATTTATGCTAAAATATTGCGGTGGTGTCCCTTCTGGTCTCTCTGGCACGGTCGGCCCTGGTGGTGTGGACGCCTGGTTCTCGTATTCCTGCACGTTGTTGCGGTGGTGCCCTTTTGGCTCTCAACTGGCTATGGTGGCGGGGGGGGTCTGCTGGATCTCTTCTCTCTTTTTGGACAGTCGCGCGGTTGGCTGTCCCTCTTCTGGTCCTCTCTGGACCGTGGTGTCTCTGGTCTCTTGGATTGGTGGCTCCGGTGGTATCTTTGGTCTCTCTTCTGGTTGGTTGTGTCTCTGGTCTCTGGAATGGTGGCGGTGGTGTCTCTCTGGTTCTCTCTCGTCAGTGGTGTCCTCTGGTCTCTCTCTGGATGGTGACAGTGGTGTCTCTGGTCTCTCTCTGGACAGTGGTGTCCTCCTGGTCCTCCTCTGGATGCGAATGGGCGGTTGGTGTTTCTCTGTGTCCTCTCTCTGGCCAGTGGTGTCTCTGGTCCTCTGGATTGGTGGGCGATTGGGTGTCTCTGGTCCTCTGGACGGTCACGTTGGTGTCTGGTGTTCTGCTCACTGGTAAAAAGAGTTCGCGGTAAAATGATCCTCTGGTCTCTCTATTAACGGTTGGGTTCTGGAGGTGTTCTGCGTGGTTCTTTCTCTGGGACGTTGGCGGTTAGTGGTCTCCGGTCTCTCTGGATGGTGGTGTCTCTGACGGTCGGAGGTAAGTGGTCTTGGTCTCTCGTCTGGACAGTGGTGAGGTCCTCTGGTCCCAAAACCCTTAGGTCTCCCTTCACATATTTGCAAATATTTTGGGCTTGTGTGGACAATCACAACTCTAAAACCTTGTTAATACACGTTCGTGCTTCAGGATATACTTCTTGTCCCACTCCTCAATGTCCGTGACGATGGGATCCTCTGTCTCTCTGTCCCTGTCTCTTCTTTCGGAATGAGTGATGACTTCTGCTGTCAGGATGGGTGACCAATGATGGGCGCCCAGTCCCCAGTCCTCCATTACTCCACCACACACACTCACACACACACACACACACACACACAACACACCACCACACATCACACACACACCACACCACACACACAACAGCGAGCACACAGCACACACACACAACTAGCTGTCGAACACAGGCTGGGTTCAATACCGATTGACCCCTCCAATGTCTTCCTTGTAAACAGGCTGTGAAATTCATATTGCCAAGCTAATGAGAGTTCAGACCATTAGAACTTCATATGCGTCGCAGTTATTCACGATTTTGGATTACACATGCCCGGCTCACAAGGCATGGTCAGCTTTTGATAACTGAGTGATCAGTCGGGTGGGAGAGCCCGGGCGAGCTAATAGAGTTCTCTCTATCTTAGGGCATTGGCTAAAGCATCACTGAAGACCGCGTAAACAATTGTAGGGGGATTCTATTGGGATCTTGATGTGTCCAAGGGGAGATATTTTATCCCCAAATGCACATAGCTAGTGAGTGGGGATTAGCCATGCACAAGAAGTTTTATCGCGTGGAATCTTGCTTTGTCCTGTAGGTTTGAACGTGACGTCAGCACTTTCTGCGATGCGGAGGGGGCTGGTCCATCGTTACGCTGGCCTATAATCAGCGTAACCCCGTGGAGTGTAAGCAACATTTTGCTTATCTACCCGTCAATACATCTAATTGGGGAAACCGTCCCACTTGTTATGCACTAATGGGGAAGGGAAAAGACAGATTTTTCCAATTGTTGTTTGAAAATGGCTCATATCACACCTCACCGACCTGGGGGTTTATATCGTCCGCTTCTTCATCACCCTTTAAAGCTCAATCCAGTCTGAGACTTTGACACAATACCTTGCTTTTACCACACTTAAAAGTTCTGCCTACAATTAGCCATTGTTCACATTAAAATTTTTGTCTTTGTATTGCCATGTTCAGTAAAAAGGAACCAAAGATTGTTGCACTAAAATTGTGATTTTCCTTTATTTTTCAGTAATATGTACCAGTAATAAAGTGTGATATGCCACGCTGTATGTGTCACACAGGATGATGTGGTTTTCCTCGGGCTACTTATCTCAAAATCTAAGTTACTCACCTTTGTCGTGATGTCAAGATAACTACATGGCACCCTATAGTACAGTAATGGATGGAAGAAAAAGCCAACTTCACCGCTGGGCGGGACATAGTGAGTCAGTGAAAGCTTTAGTATT
>OLKM01001737.1:91117-96671 GCA_900291075.1 Melanogrammus aeglefinus | reverse complement strand
GGGGGGGGGGGGTTGTTGAAGGTGACGTTCCCGCCTCCCGCCAGAGCGCTTCAGTTTCCCGCCAAACGAGCGCCGCCGCCGCCGCCCGCGTCCCACGGACGCGCTGCGAGCCAGTTACCGACGGTAACCACTCTGGACAGCCGTAAACAAGATGGTGGAGCCGCCGGGAGGGGGCTCGTAGCAGGGCCGTTAGTACCCCGCATCGCAGCAGCACACAGACCCCCCCTCGGCCCCCCGTCGCTGGCTTCCACCCAGGGGTTATGAATATGTAGCGCTCCTCTGAAGACGTTCCGGCGGTCGGCGGTCGGACAGGGCTCTGGCGCCTGAGGGGTATGACTAAAGCGGGGGGGAATAGACCGGTCGCTGCGGGGCGATGGCTGACAGCCCCTTCAGCAGCTCCCCTGCCGGCGCCCGGCCTTTATCCCCTCCGCTACCGAGGACGGACGGAAATTGGAGGATAAACGTGGATTTCTCTGGGTTTCATTGTTGTTTTCCCTCCCCCACTCTCTCTCTCTCTCTCTCTCTCTCTCTCTCTCTCTCTCTCTCTCTCTCTCTCTCTCTCTCTCTCTCTCTCTCTCTCTCTCTCTCTCTCTCTCTCTCTCTCTCTCTCTCTCTCTCTCTCTCTCTCTCCTCTCTCTCTCTCTCTCTCTCTCTCTCTCTCTCTCTCTCTCTCTCTCTCTCTCTTCTCTCTCTCTCTCTCTCTCTCTCTCTCTCTCTCTCTCTCTCTCTCTCTCTCTCTCTCTCTCTCTCTCTCTCTCTCTCTCTCTCTCTCTCTCTCTCTCTCTCTCTCTCTCTCTCTCTCTCTCTCTCTCTCTTTCTCCCTCTCTCTCCACTCACTCTCTCTCTCTCTCTCTCTCTCTCTCTTCTCTCCCTCTTCTCTGTCTCTCTCTCTCGCTCTCTCTCTCTCTCTCCCTCTTTCCTCTCTCTCTCTCTCTCTCGCTCTCTCACTCTTTCTCTCTCCTCTCCCTCTCTCTCTCTCTCTCTCTCTCTCTCTCTCTCTCTCTCTCTCTCTCTCTCTCTCTCTCTCTCTCTCTCTCTCCTTTCTCGCTCCTCTCTCTCTCTCTCTCTCTCTCTTTCCCCCTTGCAGTGGTGGAGAAGAATGGGGCTTACATGCCGCTGTTCGGGGGAGATGCTTACCTGGAGCTGAAGGGTCTGCATGTGTATGGACACGACCTGCAGTAAGTCTGCCCGGATACGTGCGGGCATTAGGGGGTCGCAGGGCGGAGATCTCCTGCTGTCCGTTGGCAGAGCCGGAAGTAGCTGCCTAGTAAAGCTCTAGCACTAGCGCTCTGAAACACAGGGGTGGTCTTGTGTCGGCCATTATGATAAAAATAACATTTGATACGCTGTTTTAATGGGTCTTTAAGAAGATCTAATTGTAAGAATTGTTCTTTGATATAATAGAACAAATTAGTATCAAAGCATAACGAACCAAGTATAAAAACAAATGCTTACTTTAATGGTTGAAGGCGACGCACGTCCACTGCTTATCCGACGGATCCAGCTGTTGAGGATAATCAAAGACTACCTTCTTCAGAGGACAAAAGCTGGGCTATTAACGCACCGCCTCTGAATCTTGTTTATCTTTGATTATTATTTTTGTATCAACTTTGGAACCGCACTGGACTGCTTTCATTAACCAACCGACATCCTGTTGTTTTCTAGCCAAAAGATTAGCATGAGTTTGGTGCTGATGGCGAACGACTCCAACGGCCTGATCTTCTACAACGGACAGAAGACGGACGGAAAGGGCGACTTCATCTCCCTCTCGCTCAGCGACGGCTACCTGGAGTTCCGCTACGACCTCGGAAAGGGGCCCGCCGTTATCAGGTTAGTAACCAGCGCTACTAGCGTGTCACTACTAACCTGGCGCTATATACTAGCCCGTCGCCGCTAGCCCGTCGCCGCTAGCCCGTCGCCGCTAGCCCATCGCCACTAGCCCGTCGCTACTGTAACACTACTGGATTTTCAGTTGAGTCTGAGCTGGCTGGAGGTACATTGGTGCTAGCGTTAATGCTAACCTATTTACATTAACATTCAGGGCATTTAGCGGACGCTTTTATTCAAAGCGACTTACAATTAGTACATTTGTCAGAAAAGAAACAGAAACAGCAATATATCACTGTCTGTACAGTGAGGATGTTCAATGAAGTGCCAAGCACTAACAATTTCTAGGTTAACCCATTCCCGTACACAACAACGATAGCTAGGATGACATGCTACACGATGCTACCATAAGTGCCAGGACGTATAACATACAATAAGCAGGATGGGTGGGATGGGTTGGCTTTGCAGAATCTAGGTGATCTGGGCTAGTCTAGTCAAGTCCTGATCAAAGATGCAAAAAGCCACATTCCCAGTAAATGTTTAAAGAGCCATTTTCGTCTGTGATATTCGATGTTTCAAACACTAACGCTAAAACTCTGAAGTTAACCAACATCATAGATGCAATAAGCCTCAATCCCATTAAACATTAAAGAAATATATTTCTTGAGAGTCGGCTGGGGTTATGACATTGCTAAGGCTAATGCTGAAACTTTCAAACTTGCCTTCAGCAAGGCACAAGAAAAACTACAATCCCCTTAAAAGTTAAAGAGAACGTAGCAATGCTAACACTCTGGAGCTATTGCCGTACAGAAATGCAAAATAGCTACAATCCCATTAAAAGTGAAATAAACTTTAAACTTCTATGGTTGGCTGAAGCAACAACATGGCAAACGCTACTTTGAAACTAACCCAGAGCCAACTAGGCGGAAATCAACTATTCCATTTAAAGTTGGCGGAAAAAAACATTGTGTGGAACTGGCAAACACACCAGTCTGTTGTTGTTTAGCAACAGAGAATGACTAAAATAGGTCCTAATTTAAATGTGTTTTTTGTTTCCCTCATAAAGAACCATAGCGTTTGTTTGCGTGCCACCTGAACAGATGGTACGGCCATTTTAATCCTATAGGTCTGTTCCGGAATGCGGCTACCAAAATGGCATTTTGAACAAACTCCCAAAGTGTGTTCATACATTTGCGTGTGTCTTTGTGTGCGCCCCCCCCCCCCCCCCCCCCCCCCCCCCTGACTCCAGGAGCAAAGACCGGTTGACGCTGAACGTCTGGAACAACGTCAGCCTGGAGCGCTCCAACCGGAAAGGGGAGATCATGGTCAATGGCCGAGACCCGGTCCTCGGCGAGTCTCCGGTACGGGCGTAGCGACCGCTAGCGCTGGGCTAACAGCTAGCATGGCATGCTAATGTGGGATCCATGTGTTTTATTTTTAGTGCAGCTTGGGTTTTCTGTGTGGTTTGATCTTTTATTCAGTTTGGATGTCAGTCCGGCTTGGTTTTGTTGGAGTTGCTTTTCGTTGTGTTGTGTTTGTGGCGGTTTTGCTAGCTGCTGGAGTCCTCCGATATGTACGTGTGCCCTGAGTTTCCCTGAGGGGTCTGTTTGGGATTAGACGGGGTGAAGCGAGGTGATTCCACACCGACCCAGCAAACCTTCTGGGTTCGGTGGGAGACGGCCTCTCCGATGTTCGGGGCACGGGAGGGGTGTGGGGGGTGGGGGTGCTGCGGGCTCCAGGGAACACAGAGGATTTGGCAGTTTTCCGAGAAGTTGAGGTTTTTCGTGATGTTGTCGGTAATTCCACCATCTTGTCTGCCAGTGCTGGCACGCTGGAGATGAAACATAGGAGGCTAAGCCTCTTCTTCTATCCTTATATAAACTGTAATTATTATTCATATATGTTAAAATGAATAATACATATTATAATATCTACATATTATATATGTATATACAGATGCAGGCTGCTTTAAGGCTGCTAGCCACCGGGCAACTAAGCCGCCGATAATGAGACTGACTCAGTCTGGGGGGGCTGTCTTGAACCAGTGCTGGGAACGCTCGTTACAGTAGGAATGAAGGCTCCGTTCGTTAGAGAGGTGTCTAGCTAACCAGCGGCGGCCGTAGAACCGAACCCCGCAGAACCCCGGGCACGTTCTCGTGAGTGGACGTGATCCCGCGGGATTTCAGAGAAGAGGGGAGAGAAGCGGACAAACGTTAGCGCCTGCATGTTCCCGCTCGCCCAGTGTGGCCCAGCGGAAGATGACCCCGGCTTTAAAAGTCGCAGAGAGCTGGGTGTGTTTCCTAAGTCTGTGTGTTTGTGTGGTCAGGTCTGTTGAGTGTGTGCGTGTGTCCCTGCACGTGTGCGTACGTGTGTCTGTGGTTGTGTGTGTGTGCGTAAGGGGGCCAATAGAGCAGCTTCATGTTTCCAGATGAAGTACATGTAATAGGTTGATGAGCCTGTAAGTCATCCAATTATATTAAGTGGTGTAATTTGTGATTATGATCACGCACTCTGTCAACTCCATCAGTCACTCAGAAGACACCACTCCCTCTC
Source organism: Melanogrammus aeglefinus (assembly GCA_900291075.1). Classification (NCBI taxonomy): domain Eukaryota; kingdom Metazoa; phylum Chordata; class Actinopteri; order Gadiformes; family Gadidae; genus Melanogrammus; species Melanogrammus aeglefinus. The sequence continues at coordinate 92,291 of OLKM01001737.1, read as the reverse complement.
TCTCCCTCCCTCCCTCCCTCCCGTTCTCTCTCTCTCTCTCTCTCCCTCCCTCTCTCTCTCTCTCTCTCTCTCTCTCTCCCTCTCTCTCTCTCTCTCTCTCTCTCTCTCTCTCTCTCTCTCTCTCTCTCTCTCTCTCTCTCTCTCTCTCTCTCTCTCTCTCTCTCTCTCTCTCTCTCCCTCTCATCTCTCTATTCTCTCATTCTGACAGTCTCCTCTCTCTCTCTCTCTCTCTCTCTCTCACTCTATACACTCTTTCTGTCTCTCTCTTTTTCTATGTCCAGTTATCTCTCTATTTTCTCTTCTGAAGGTCCCCTCCCTCTCTCTCTTCTATGCATCTCTTTTCTCTATTTCTCTCCCTCCCCTCGTTCTTTCTCCTCCCCCTCTTCGTCCTCTCGCTCGACCCTGTGGTCGGCATGGTAATAGTGTTTCACTCCGATGGAGGCAGAACATCGCATAAAACCGAAGCGGTGAGGGGGACGGAGGGAGGAGGAGGAGGAGAGGAGGGAGGGCGAGGAGGGCGAGGGAGGGAGGGAGGGAGACTGTCGGGAGAGGGGGGGGGAACTGAGAGATGAGAGGGTGACAGAAGAGAGAGATAAAGGATGAGAGAGAGGGGGTGAGGGGACACGGTGGCGGGGAGAGAGGGGGAGAGGAGGGAGGGTAAAGAAAGAGAATAAGGAAGGAGGGGGGGGGGGGATAGAATGAAGGAGGAGAGAGAGAGAGAGGGATTAGACGGGGGAGGAGGGGGTGAGGAGAGAGGAGGGGAGGAGATAAAGTGGGAGGAGAGAGGGAGAGGAGAGGTAGAGGCGAGAGGGGATGAGGAATGGGGGGAGAGGGGTGAGGGGGTGAGGGGTGGAGGGGTGGTGTGGGGATGAGGGGGGAAGAGTTCGCCTGGCTCAGGCACGCTCTCCCATGCTCTTGCTGCGCCTGCTGTGGCTGAACGGGGGGGGGGAGAGCTGGGGTTTCACTCACACACAAGCGAATTCAATCAAGGCGCGTAGAGAAAGCGTGACTATCACAACACACACACACGAACCCACACACAAACACACACACCACGCACACACACACAGGCACACCACACACACACACAACACACACAGACACGACACACACACACACACACACACAACACACACACCAACACATCATACATAACACTCATACAGGAAGACAC
>OLKM01001737.1:83617-86117 GCA_900291075.1 Melanogrammus aeglefinus | reverse complement strand
AATGCGCTCCCTTCATGTGTGATCTATGCGTTAAGTGTGTTGACTGTGACATGAGCACCGCACTAAAGTATAAATCGGTAATTCAGCGGTTTAAATGCAGGTGTCTGTTTGCCGTTGACACGGCAGTAAATAGTGCGTATTAATCTCCCGGTGTTGGGAGGCGACCGGGAAGACGCATCAGCTCATCACAGGCAGGAGCACCTCCGTCGGCAGAATGGAAACAGCTATTCTTAATGTTTTTCTAATGGAAAGTAAATGGAATAGATCAACCTGATAAAGGGATGTGCCGGCATGAAGGGAATTGGGTCCTCGTCATAAAAAAAGGAAAATACAATTTACAGAAATGGAAATCATAATCATAAAGTGTGCTGAACGCTGGCTTTTCCTCCATCTCCAGCGGGCGGTGTCCGGTATCGCTCCCTCGTTCACGATATTAGTGGGTGTCAACACTTTGGTACACTCAAACTCTTGAGTGTATGAATCCTACATAGTGCAATATTTCATACTGATACATAGACATATTCCCCCGATATATCCCATGATGCAAAGCGGTTATCGCAGATGTTTTCCATTTTCATCGGATTCCCCGTGGTCGATTATCGGTGTTAGATTTAGGAGAGGCCTCAGTAGAGGCTAGTGAGGGCTAGCATGGTGTACCACAGAGTCCCCACTAGAGGGCAGAGTGAGTGCTAGCATGGTATACCACAGAGTCCCCACTAGAGGGCAGAGTGAGGGCTAGCATGGTGCACCACAGAGTCCCCACTAGAGGGCAGAGTGAGGGCTAGCATGGTGTACCACAGAGTCCCCACTAGAGGGCAGAGTGAGGGCTAGCATGGTGTACCACAGAGTCCCCACTAGAGGGCAGAGTGAGGGCTAGCATGGTGTACCACAGAGTCCCCACTAGAGGGCAGAGTGAGGGCTAGCATGGTGTACCACAGAGTCCCCACTAGAGGGCAGAGTGAGGGCTAGCATGGTGTACCACAGACCCCACTAGAGGGCAGAGTGAGGGCTAGCATGGCGTACCACAGAGTCCCCACTAGAGGACAGAGTGAGGGCTAGCATGGTGTACCACAGAGTCCCCACTAGAGGGCAGAGTGAGGGCTAGCATGGTGTACCACAGAGTCCCCACTAGAGGGCAGAGTGAGGGCTAGCATGGTGTACCACAGACCCCACTAGAGGGCAGAGCTGAGGGCTAGCATGGCGTACACCACAGAGTCCCCACTAGAGGACAGAGTGAGGGCTAGCATGGTGTACCACAGACCCCACTAGAGGGCAGAGTGAGGGCTAGCATGGCGTACCACAGAGTCCCCACTAGAGGACAGAGTGAGGGCTAGCATGGTGTACCACAGAGTCCCCACTAGAGGGCAGAGTGAGGGACCCCTGGTGTCCCGCTGGTGGTGACGGTGTCCTGTGTCCTTGTGCTCCTCAGAACCAGCACACCGCCCTGAACCTGAAGGAGTCGCTGTTCGTCGGGGGGGCGCCCGACTACAGCCGTCTGGCCCGGGCGGCCGCGCTCAAGGAGGGCTTCAAGGGAACCATCCAGAAGGTACGGTACTCCGGACCGGTCATGTGACCCCGAACGGCTTTTTGTGCCTTTTGGGTAAAATGACAGAAATGTAAAGTCAAACCACAAAAACTTTTAAATGCGAGTTGAATGTTTCTATTTTCTCGATATTCATACTTCAGTATTCATTCGTTGGAGGAAATGGCCCCATTTTATCAAAAATGACAGGCGTACAATTCTTATTGAAACGTAAGCATCGTATTTCTTATAGAGTAAAACACGCTCGTCAAACTACTGAATTATTATACGCACATAACCGATGGTGCTTGAAGAGTTAAAGGCTTTAGGACGCCGACATTGAAGAACGAAGGGTGCTTCAGCAGGTAGCTTCAGTAGGGTGCTTCTGTGGGGTGTGGTTGCTTCCATAGGTGCTTCTTTAGGGTGCTTCTTTAGGGTGCAGGGTGTAGGTTGCTTCTGTAGGTGCCTCATTAGGGTGTTTCTGTGCGGTGCGTGGTTGTCGGATGGCGTCGCACTTAGAGCCACTGATTCCCCATCTCCTGCTCCGTCTGAGATGCAGCCCTCGGTGGGGCTGCTGCCCGATCAGTGAGAGCTAATTAAAGGAAGCGTTGTGATGTTCTCCCTCAATGCGCTCCTCAGATCTCTTCCTGGACAGACTTTCAAAGTTTGTTTTCTCATCACTTTTTTTTTAGCAGATGCTCCTCTCTACGTCTCTTCTATCGCCCTCCTCGTCTCCCCATCCTGTCTATCCTCTCATCCCCTCCCCTCCCCCGCGATGCCCACCCTCCCCTCCTTCTCTATCATCTCCCATCATCTGTTCTCTCCCCCTCCGCACCTCCCCTCTCTCTCTCTCTCTCTCTCTCTCTCTCTCTCTCTCTCTCTCTCTCTCTCTCTCTCTCTCTCTCTCTCTCTCTCTCTCCTCTCCCTCCGTCTCTCTCTCTCTCTCCCTCTCGATCTCTCCCTCTCCTCTATCTAAGC
>OLKM01001737.1:28617-78617 GCA_900291075.1 Melanogrammus aeglefinus | reverse complement strand
GACCGGATTAAGCGTCCCGGCGTCGCCGTGCTTAACGGAGCCGCCTGCCGTTCCCGCTCTGCCAAATCCGTCCCCGTGATTATGAATAATTACGGAAGGGTCGCTTAACGTAGAGAGAGAGGGCGAGAGAGGGCGAGAGACAGCCAGGGAGAGAGGAGGAGGGGCCGTGTTGTATGTTAATCACATTGAGGACCCCCCCCACACACACAACACACACACGCACGCACGCACACACACACACACACACACACACACACAGTTCTTCTTCCAGTTCTTCCTCGTACCCAAGGGTATTCATCACACTTAGAGAGAGAGAGAGCGAGTGAGGGAGAGGGAGGGAGAGAGACACCGAGACGCAGGGAGGAAGAACGAGAGAGAGAGAGAGAGAGAGAGAGAGAGAGAGAGAGAGAGAGAGAGAGAGAGAGAGAGAGAGAGAGAGAGAGGAGAGAGAGAGAGAGAGAGAGAGAGAGAGAGAGAGAGAGAGAGAGAGAGAGAGAGAGAGAAGGAGGGAGAGCGAAACCAAGGCACAGAGAGGGAGAACGAGAGAGAGAGAGGAGAGAGAGACGCAGAGAGGGAGAACGAGAGAGAGAGAGAGAGAGAGAGAGAGAGAGAGGGGGGGAGAGAGACACCGAGACCCAGAGAGGGAGAACAAGAGAGAGAGGGAGAGAGACACCGAGAGCCAGAGGGAGAACGAGGGAGAGAGAGAGGGAGAGAGACACCGAGACACAGAGAGGGAGAACGAGGGAGAGAGAGAGGGAGAGAGACACCGAGATGCAGAGGGGGCGCAGGAGAGAGAGAGGGAGAGAGACACCGAGACACAGAGAGGGAGAACGAGGGAGAGAGAGAGGGAGAGAGACACCGAGACCCAGAGAGGGAGAACGAGGGAGAGAGAGAGAGGGAGAGAGACACCGAGACGCAGAGGGGGCGCCGGAGAGAGAGAGAGGCCTTGGAGCCAGGCTGTCCGCAGTGTAATGGACGTCACCCCACTAAGAGGCAGAGACACCATTAGTGGGCGAATCTGAGAGTCAACTGCAGCACTCTGGGGGAGTAGCCATCAATCCTTTCTGATGGGGGGGGGAGGGGAGTGACCAATCGTATCCGTCCGAATGGGAGTCAACGATTGGCTGAGAGCCAACGATAGGTCGGACACGATGGGTCACCTAAAACAGCGGCGGGGTGGTGGGTCCGACTTGGTCAGAGGCGTCGTTGCTGTTCTGATTCCATCCCCGGGGGGACGGTAATGGTTCTGAGGGTCTGGAAGCACGTCGATATAAAGGAGCTGTCCAATTAGGGGGGGGGGGGGGGGGCGCTCGTTTTCACTTAGCAGACGGCTGTGTGTGGAGTTAACCCTCCCTCTGTAAGCCTCCCCGGCCCCCCCTCAGCTCAGAGCGTTGGGACTCACCCTCACCCCCACCGGTGGAGGGTTCCAGAGCTGAAAGGCCCATCCTTTCCTCACTTCCTTTCCTTACTTCCTTTCCTTTCCTCCTTGCATGCCCTTGGCTTCCTCCCCTCTACCCCATAAGCCCTGAGTCGCTGGAGAATCCTTCCGAGCAGAGGTGAGTCCCTCTCCCCCTTTCTCCCAAATGTGCTACTAACCTCTCTCCCCCACCCTCGCTCTCTCTCTCCCTCGTTCTCTCTCCACGTACTAACTTCTCTCTCCCCTCTCCTTCTCTCCCTCTCTCTCTCTCTCTCTCTCTCTCTCTCTCTCCTCTCTCTCTCTCTCTCTCTCTCTCTCTCTCTCTCTCTCTCTCTCTCTCTCTCTCTCTCTCTCTCTCTCTCTCTCTCTCTCTCCACCTACTGACCTTTTTCCCTCTCTCTCGGCACGTACTAACATCTCTCGCCCACGGCAGCCCACCCCCATCCTGTTCTCCCTGAGGCCCTAACCCCCACCCCCCCACACCACCACCACCACCAGCACCACCACCACCACCACCTTCTAACTCCTCCATACCGACGGCAGCCATTTTCTAGCTCAGATGAAGGACGCCGGTGAATTCCATGTTTCGTTCGGCGTTCCTTACAAGTAGTTCTGTCTGAGGAGCCTGTCCAGAGAGACTTCACAGATGTGTTGTGCAGAAGGGATCTGACATCAGAAAGCGAGACTTGTTCAGAGTTCTCTGGTTTTCTTTTATTCACTACTGCCCCCCAGAGGCAAGATGAATAATGGCCCCCGGCTGACTCCTGCTAATTCTCCCTCTTCACCAATGTTCAGATATTTATAAGAAATATATTTATATATTCTGCGTATGGCACTCCCTCGCATTTAAAAACCCACCTGAGCCCACACTAAGATGTTTGCTTCCCCCCTCCGTGAATTACTGCTGTGGGTCTTTGTGTGTTTGTGTGTGTGGGGAGGGTTATTTTGGTGTGTGTTTAAGTTTGTGTAGGTCTGTGTGTTTGTGCAAACGATTGTGTTGGAGTGAGTGTGTATATGTGTGTGGGTGTGTGTTTAAGTTTGTGTGTGCGTGAGTGTGTGTTAACGATTGTGTTGGAGTGAGTGTGTATATGTGTGTGTGTGTGTGTGTGTGTGTGTGTGTGTACGATTGGTGTTGGAGTGAGTGTGTATATATGTGTGTGTTTGTATTTGTTTGTGTGTGTGTGTGTGTGTGTGTGTGTGTGTGTGTGTGTGTGTGTGTGTGTGTGTGTGTGTGTGTGTGTGTGTGTGTGTGTGTGTGTGTGTGTTTAAGTTTGTGTGTGCGTGAGTGTGTGTTAACGATTGTGTTGGAGTGAGTGTGTAAGATGTGTGTATGTGTGTGTGTGTGTGTGTGTGTGTCTGTGTGTACAGTGCTTTTCCCCGGTCAAACAGTATTTATGATCCATTCGCTGGGTTTTTAATAACCTTGACCCAGTCCCCTGAGACCGGTCCTGATGGAGATTTATGGATCCCAGAATGGGGGGATGGCGCCGGGGGGGGGGGGGCCGGACCATGCCTGGGTGTAGCCCCCCCCCCCCCGGGGGCTACACTCATACAGTCCCCACAAACACACGCTGAACTGAGTGCTAGCAGCAGTCTACCCGGGGACATCTAAATAAACATGTCTCACAAGGAAGGAGTTCAATTAGACCATTCGTTCAATGAGATTTAAACTAAAGTCTGAATCCTTGTTTTCCAATGCCGTTGTGACAATTAATTTAAGACGGACTCACAAGAAATGTCTCCGCTCTTTTTTTACATTTTCATGGGAATTTCATTTGAATTTCCTTTCAATTAAATCCCATTGTGAGTCCTTCCCAGTCCCCAGTAATGCCGTACTACTCTCTCGTGAGAGTTGATTTCAAATTAAACTTTTCTTTCAACACTTTCCGCCGCTCGTGGTGTCTGAAGCCAGCCACAACAGACACCCGTTCCAAACTCTGTTCTCTAACGAGCTGGAGAGAACCCTATTCTTGGGCTCTTCTTCAGCGCATGGATACTGGTAGCCTGTCGTTTTCACCACTAACAAGATCCTCACCCCTTCACCTGAAGAGACCCCCTCGCCCCCCCCACCACCACCACCCTTCTCCTCCATCTCCCTGTTCCTGTCTGTGGCTTGTGAACACATGAATCTGCCTGTATTTTGTGAATCCATAAGCTTGCCTGTGGTTTGTGAATACAGTCGTCATCTGTGGTGTGTGAATCAACGTGGCTTGTGAATCCATGAATCGTACCTGTGGTTTGTGAACACATGACCCCATCTGTCTGTCTGCTATGTTGTCGTGGCCTGCTGCCTGTCTGTCTGCCTCATCTGCTCTGTGTTCTGTGGTGTGATATATTTGTAATTCAATGTGCGTGTGTGCGTGTGTGTGTGTGTGTGCGTGCGTGTGTGTGTGTGTGTGGAGTCATACCTTGTGTGTGTTTTTGTTCGTGCGTGTGTGCGTGTGTGTGTGTGTGTGCGTGCGTGCGTGCGTGTGTGTGTGTGGAGTCATACCTTGTGTGTTTTTGTCTTCCTCCTTTGATAACGTATGGTGTAACTCCACCTTAGCATATGCTCAGCTTTATTCACACACTGATTGGTGGAGCATACATGTGTGCGCGAACACACGCACACGACACACACCACACACACACAACACACACACACACACACACACACACACACACACACACACACACACTATTTTGGTATGGATTCTTGATGGAGATTAGTGCAGAACCAGGTAGCATTAATTTTACCACATAGCACCCACCTGTGTGTGTTTGTGTGTGTGTGTGTGTGTGTGTGTGTGTGTGTGTGTGTGTGTGTGTGTGTGTGTGTGTGTGTGTGTGTGTGTGTGTGTGTGTGTGTGTGTGTGTGTGAGCGCGCGTGTGCGTGTGTGTTTGCTGTATCAATTTCTGGGGTTTGCAATTATACTCCCACGTAGTGTCACACAGGTATACATAGACACATAAACAGATGTGCGCGCACACACACACACACACACACACGCACGCACACACACGCACGCACAGGTGGGTGCTATGTGGTTGTCAATCACATTCTCACAGATATAGACGCCCTCACACTAATAAAGACACACTGACACACTCATACACATATATAGTCACATGGTCCCGCACACACACACCCAGCCACAGCCTCACAGGAAGTGTGGGGGGGGGGGAACAGCTGCAGGAGGAGGCGGAAGTGTGACAGCAAAACAGCCCCCCCGCTGTTAGCGCTGTTCGCTCCATATGCTGCAGTCTCTGAACCCCTGCATCACCACCGCTAAGAGCTGTTAGCGGTTAGCTGTTAGCGGCTAGCTGCTAGCTCTAGCTACGCCACTAGCTGCAGGGACCGGAATGCCACTACATATACTGTGTAAACAGTTCTGTGAAGTCACGCGCGCACACACACACAAACATACACACATACACACACACACACAGACACACACACACACACACACACACACACACACACACACACACACACACACACACACACACACACACACACACACACACATTTACAGCGAATCATTTAGCAGACTCTATTATCAAAAGCAACTTTCTAAGTGAGGCTAAAATCAATGTTTGAGCAGCAACCGAGACAGGAAGCAGGAGGAGGGAGTGGAGGTTTGATGCGATTCCTGCTGTGAGGACCAAGCTAACTGTTCAATACTCCACCTCCTCTTCCTTCTCCCCCCAACCCTTTCACCCCACATCCTCCACCTCCTCCCTTACCAACTCCTCCACAATCGCCACCTCCTCTCCCTTCTCCTCCTCCACCTCCACTTCCATCTCCACCTCCTCCTACTCAACCTCCTCCTCTACATCCTCCTCCTCTACATCCTCCTCTACATCCTCCTCCAACTCCTCTTCCCTCTCCTCCTCCACCTCCTCCTCCTCCACCTCCTCCACCCCTCCTCCTCCTCCTCCTCCCTCCTCCACCTCCTCCACCTCCTCCTCCTCCTCCACCTCCACCTCCTCCACCTCCTCCACCTCCTCCTCCTCCATCACCTCCTCCTCCTCCACCTCTACCACCTCCTCCTCCTCCACCTCCTCCTCCACCTCCTCCTCCCCCTCCAGTGAGAAGGCGCTGCTGGTGAACAAGTTTGAGCTGAGCATCCGAACGGAGGCCACCCAGGGCCTGATCCTGTGGAGCGGCAAGGGCCTGGAGCGCTCCGACTACATCGCCCTGGCCATCGTGGACGGCCGCGTGCAGATGACCTACGACCTCGGCTCCAAGCCCGTGGTGCTGCGCTCGTCGGTGCGCGTTGACAGCAACCGCTGGGTCCACATCAAGGCTAGCAGGTAGGCACGCGGCTTTCAGGCGCTAGCCGCTTAGAGCTAACCGCGGGGGGCCAAACCGACTCCACTCGAGAGCTTTACCGACAAGCACCCGCGTTCGGGTTTCCACGCCTGGTGGCTCAAAGGTTTTTTATCGTCTGTCATCGAAGCACTTTGAAAACGGTTGGTTTTACAGTTGCTGTAAAAGTGCAGTAGTGTTATTAGGGGTATTATAGAGCACTTTCTGTGCAACGCGCGTAAAAAAACCAAAACCCAGCAGAACAACAACTAGCAGTGAGTTTAAACAGCACAAATCAGAGTCTTTTATAGAGGGAGGCGGGAAACGTCACCGAGTGATTAGGAGGAGGCTCAGCTTAAAAAAAAGGGAAGGTTTTAAGATGTCTGTTGTAGCGGCCGCCGTCAGTCTGCCGTCCAGAAGGACCGACGAGCCGTGAGGGTGGGGGGACCTCCTACTCAGGCCGGGGGACGGGAACAGTCTCCCGGGAGGTTTTTGGGGGGCGGTGGTCTTTAAGACAGAGTGTTGAGATGCGTTTAAAGTGTCCTTTAGTTACATGGCAGTCTGGCCGCCGCCGCAACGCTTGGTAACACCTCAGCGTCGTAAATAGCAGAGCGCGGCTTTCAGAATAAAACGACAAAAATGCAAATTTCCCGAATGACAAGCGCACAACGCCGACTCTTCTGTCTGGCTGCCACTTTGTCCCTGCCGTCGTTTGTCTTTTTCTTTATCGCTTTCTTTGCTTCTCACTCCTTCTTTGTTATCTTCTTTTAACTTTGTGTCTTTCTGTTTCTTACTTTCTCTCACCTCTCTCTCTCTCTCTCTCTCTCTCTCTCTCTCTCTCTCTCTCTCTCTCTCCCCTCTCTCTCTCTCTCTCGCTCTCTCTCTCTCTCTCCTCTCTCTCTCTCTCTCTCTCTCTCTCTCTCTCTCTCTCTCTCTCTCTCTCTCTCTCGCCCAGGGCTCTGAGGGACGGCTCTCTCCAGGTGGGGAACGAGGCTCCGGTGACGGGGGCGTCGCCCCTGGCCGCCACACAGCTGGACACCGACGGAGCCCTCTGGTTGGGTAAGAGATACACACACGAACGCACAAACACACATACACTCACACATGAACAGACACACAAACACAACACATACAACATGGAGGAGGGAGGGACGGAGAGGAAGTATTCAGGTATCTGGAGGAGGAGGAGGAGGAGGAGGAGGAGGGGGAGGGGAGGAAGCGGAGGAGGAGGAGTGAGTGTGTTCAGGTACCTGGAGGGGGAGGAGGAGGAGGGGGAGGGGGAGGAGGATGGGGAGGAAGAGGAGAGAGGAGGAGGAGGGGGAGAGAGGAGGAGAGGGCGGAGGGAGGGGGAGGAGAGAGGAGGAGGAGGAGGAGGGGGAGGAAGAGGAGAGAGGGGGAGGAGGATCTGTACAGGGCTTCTCTGCTCCCCTTTGGAACAAACAGATAGAGGAGAGGAGGGGTGTTGGCGTAGTGATGGGTGGAGGTGTGTTGGCGTAGTGATAGGTGGAGGTGTGGTGCTGGGTGGAGGTGTGGTACTGGGTGGAGGTGTAGATATGTGTGTGTGCTGGTAGGTGGGGGGAGGTTGGAGAAGACAGAGGGGAGGACAAGTCACAAATGCCGACGCACATAAATGTTTCTAATGCTCGGCCCAATGTACGTGCTCTTGAATGCTAACTGAACACACACACACACACACACACACACACACACACACACACACACACACACACACACACACACACACACACACACACACACACACACACACATACACACACAGATCAACTAAATATACTATATAAATGCATGTGCACGTGAATTTCTGATATGTTGGCAGCTTAAGACTACATAACCTTCACACATTCCCACCCCCCTCAACACACACACCTTTTTTCATGCATTTGTGATTTGTGTGAATTAGCCCTGTCAACTCCAACACACACACACACACACACACACACACACACACACACACACACACACACACACACACACACACACACACACACACACACACACACACACACACACACACACACACACACACACACACACACACACACACACACACAAACGTGCACACGTGCACACATGCAGACGGATTTGAAATGTCGTTTGAGGGGGTGAGGGAGAGGTGGGAGGGGATGTGGGGGAGAGAGGGGGGAGGAAATGGGGGTGGGGGGGGGTAGACGGCTTCAGGGGAGGATATGAACTCCCTCCCTCTTCTGGAGGATTAAAAATAAAGAAGAGAGAGAGGAAGAAAGTTGGAGTGTAGAGAAGCGAGAGTGTTAGAGAACGCCTGACAGACCAGATAACAGCAGGGGGAGGGGAGAGAGAGAGAGAGAGAGAGAGAGGAGAGAGGGAGAGAGAGAGAGAGAGAGAAGAGAGAGAGAGAGAGAGAGAGAGGGGAGAGAGAGAGAGAGAGAGAGAGAGAGAGAGGAGAGAAGAGGGGGAGAGAGGGAGGGAGGGGAGGGAGGAAGAGAGGGAGGGAGGGAGAGAGAGAGAGGGAGGGAGAGGGGGAGGGAGGGAGAGGGGGAGGGAGAGGGGGGGATTAGGGTGGGGGAGTGAGAGAGGGAGAGAGGGGAAAGAGGGGTGAGGTGACTGAAGTCATAGAAGCGTGGATCAAGTCAGAATATAATAACTCCTACATATGAGTGATGTGAACACACACCCCACCCAATAAAAAATATATTTTCAGGAAGAAAAGGCAGACTACAGCATGCATATATTACCGCTCCAACAGAAAATAGATTAATATAGAGTAACTCTTCGGTGAAGATATCATTTACTCAATGGAACAATGACAGAAGTTGATGCGCGGGGGAATTCCATCTCTCTCTCTAACTTTCATTTCAATTTCAATCGCTTTATCGGCCAGACAAACACATTTTCATCTAGAGTCTAAACAGTGACTCTGCAGTGAAGGAGTGAGTGAGTGAGACAACCAAGGGGTTCCAGAACTGGGCCTTGGAACGGAAAGAGTTTATCCCTTTTCATTTACACTATTACCTTTTGTACAAACACACCTGCAACAGATCTATACATGTATGTAGATCGTGTGGCAGTTTTATGACAGTCAGCTTCATTGATATGGAAAAGTGAAACACATGAAAAAACGAAATCGCGGCAGCACTGAATGCTGAATAAAATACAAAAAGGTGTACATAAAGTCAATACATTAAAGTGTACATATAGTAAATACATTAAAGTGTACACAAAGTAAATACATTAAAGTGTACATATAGTAAATACATGGAGGTGTACACAAAGTAAATACATTAAAGTGTACATATAGTAAATACATGAAGGTGTACACAAAGTAAATACATTAAAGTGTACATAAAGTCAATACATTAAAGTGTACACAAAATAAAAACATTAAAGTGTACACAAAGTAAATACATTAAAGTGTACATACAGTAAATATATTAAAGTGTACACAAAGTAAATATATTAAAGTGTACATACAGTCAATACATTAAAGTGTACATACAGTAAATACATGAAGGTGTACACAAAGTAAATACATTAAAGTGTACATATAGTAAATACATGAAGGTGTATATAAAGTAAATACATTAAAGTGTACATACAGTAAATACATTAAAGTGTATATGATGTTGCCCGTGGACTAACCCCCTGTCTCTCTCTCCCGGCAGGAGGGCTGGAGGAGCTGTCTGTGGCGCGCCGGCTGCCCAAGGCCTACAGCACCGGCTTCACGGGCTGCATGAAGGACGTGCTGGTGGACGGTGTGGAGCTCCACCTAGTGGAGGACGCGCTGAACAGCCCCCAGATACTACACTGCTCTGCAGCCGCAGCCAAATAACCTGAGGAAGAGAAGCCAAGAGAGAAACGAGCCGAGAGGAAAAGAAAAGAATATACGCTCACCCCCTCCCTTTCCATAACACCCGTGTCTCCTGCTGTAATTATTTTTCTATTTTTGTATACTTTTCATCGCTTTTTATATTGGATATAAAATGAATATGTTGTTCTATCGTTTTTTTTTTTGTTGTTTTTTGTTTTATATATATTGTTTTCAGATTCATTGTTTTTAATCTGCACCTCCACTCACAGTATCTAGCCCCCCCCCCCCACAAACACACACACACACACACCCTCCTAAATCCACTGTCATCGTGTCATCTCTAGTAGGAGCCCTGCCTTCTCAAAGGCCTTTTAAAATTCCAACCTTGTGTTTTTGCTTTGAATTTATCCCAGAATTTAGTTAGACGCATAACAAGACAGTCTGCATCCCTCGCCCCCATTAACTCGTTCATAGGATCACACGTTCATATCGCTTACCCCCTAAAGATCCAGATTCACGTTTATCATTCCCATATCCGACATTCTCCGCATTCCCGCGTGTATACGCAATGGACAATATACCGGACTGGACGCGGAAACCCTGCGAGCATGCGTCCAGCTTCTATCGTTTAGCACGCTGTTAGCTAACCTCACGGGAAAAACTCCCAGACCAGTCGAGCTGCTGCTAAAAAAAAAAACAAAGAGAGAGAAAATACGACGCCTTTCGAAGCCAGATCATTAATCGCTATGGCAACTAAGCACGAAAAAAAAAACTAAAAGAGAAGAGAAAAGCTCTCTTGAGCTTATTTCTATTAATCAGAGTCTTTTATTTTGAAATATGCCTTTCTGCTACCCCGGTCTTTGAAAAGATGGAGAGAGAGAAAGAGAGAGAGAGAAAGAGAGAGAGAGTGTTCAGGTTTCCACTTTGACAATTGAATCATTAGTCAACATCCAAGCCATTTAATCATAGATATAAAAATACTTATAATAACCTTAGAGTATATTATTAATACCTGAGACTGTGAATCTGTCCCACAGGGTTGGGAGAATTGTGAAAACTCATTTGTTATGCGTTGTTTTTCTTCTTTTTTCAAACTTATGACAACCACTACAAGTGCATGCATTTATGCAGTATGAATTTAATTGCTTTTATGGAAAGGAAACAAATCATGTTCAAATTGTCTATTCCAAAGCCCCTTCTTTTAACTGAAAGAACGGTGTTTATTTCTCTGTCAAGTGGATTTGCTATGTGTTTTTTTTTTTTTGTTCCTTTCACTTTTGTGGTTTCAGAAATAACGGACCCAGGATAAACGGTTCCCTCTCTCCCATACGGAGATTTTGGTCTGTTTTCCCAACGGGAGCACTACTAGGTTGGCTCGGACGTGAACGGTAGTTTGGGGTGTTGTTACCACTACTGACCACATGGTGGTGCTGAGGAGGCAATACCTCAACTGTTGGGGAATGCTCTTTCAATCTTTCAATCAACCAACAAGACGTCCTCGACAACAACAAAACAAAAGAATCCAAAAACTTTCTCCAGGAGTCAACTTGGGTTACATAGCCTATATTTTTTCGTTTTTGAACTTTTGTGAGAAAGTCTGTCGAGAGCGGGACGAGGTGATGTGTGCTGATGTGACTTGTTGAACGCTTTTGAACACAGCTGTACAACGGGAAAACAACCGAATTAACATAATACGTGCATGGGTTCGTACGATCCACAGATATGTGTCCCGTTGGTGAACCGACGCGATGCGGCGTCGTCTGCACGCACCCGGACTATACAATAATAAGCTGAGGTGGCGGTGTCTTTTTAGTTTTTATATGAGATACTTGGCAATATAACGAGATGAAATCATGCCTGATCGTGACTTGAGTATTAATCCACTCCTGTAGTGCTTCTGTTTTACCCTAATTATCCCCCAACACACACACATGGATGGGAGAATCAAGTAAACATGTTGTACAGCCCCTTCCTCCCCCCCGATCATTTTAAATGGACATTTAGAAACGTGTAGTTCTGTTTTTCTGTCCCTTTGTTTTCTAGGGTTTTTTTTTAATTTGTTTTTATGAATTATACACTGGAACGTCTGATTTACCGTCTCACCATTCATGAAGACCGACCCCCCCCCCCCAAACGGGGTCAATGGGGCTGGGGACACAAAACCATGTGACTGTCAGGGGCCAATCAGGTTCCCAGAAACAGAGCCGGGACACGCCCTGTTGGACGGACCACGTCGTGACCTGGGTCCCGGAGTCGGTCCTGGACGACGAGTTCCGTGACAGTTGGCGCACTTGCCGAAAAAGGATCCGTATCAGCGGGACACTTAACCGACGCTTAATGCTTATTTAGTAGGAGTTAAAAAAAAAAAGAAGAGTTTCTCAATCTACGGATCAAAACTATGAATTGCCTTAAAACGAAGATACAGAAAAAAATATCAAACGGGTCGCCTTTGCAGAGGTGACGTCACGCATTCATGTCCCCACGCTGTTTAGTCCTATTAGCCTCATCTGCCATTGTGTAAATTAACAAAAATGTAAAAAATTATAATAATGCCAACAATTTTATTAGTAATAATAATGCTCATTGAAAAAAAGTGTCTCTTCTGGTTTGTTACAAAAAAAAGAAAAACGCTCTATTATTACTGCTGTTGGACCCGATTTTTTCCGTTGACTTTATTTAAGTGGTCATGTGGAGTTCCCCCATCCCCCCCACGTCTGACCTATAAACCCACCGTGCGACGGGAGAGGCGTCCAGCAGGGGGCGCTGCGCCCCAGTGTGAGTGGCATGACCCCGGTCCCGACATTACTAACTTTACCAACTCTTTGTCTTGTGTTCCTACCTACCACCATGAAATAAAAAGTGTCAGACCAAATGGAAACACGCTCTGGTGCACAGTGTGGTGATTTTTGCTGTCCATCGTGTCCAAGTCGTTTGAAAGTCTTGATCCGCTTTAAGCTCTAGTCGCCTAAGTCTTTTTTCATTAGGCCTATGGTTTTGTTTAAGAGTTACGGTGTAATAAAATGCAATAATAATTTTTTAAAAAAGTTCTATTTTACCAGAGGTTTCACATTTGTGTGGTGTTGTGGTAATATGCATAGCTTTTGTCTTGGTCGTTGCAGGTTTTAATGACAATAACTAACAATAACAAAATAAGGATGATTACTTTTAGATAAAGTTTTAAACGACTACGTTTGGTTATGCGTATGAACACTTAGGCCACTCGTTATTCAGTGAGCTGCTTATTATATCCAAAGGAGCAAAGATGAAACCCATACGATTAATGAGAAGACAGAAGAAACAATAGAAAAAATAATTAAATTGGGGAATAGAGTCGAATGTATCAATTAACAGCAGGGGGCGCTGTTTCCACGGTCGGACACGTCAAATTCAAATTGTGTTTGTCAAATGCACAAGAAACACAAGGCATTATTGGAAAATGATTGTCAGCGTCAGATGTGTTGCCTGTTTACAGAATACAGATTACAGAAACAGATTACATCCATAGATTACAGTAACGGATTACATTTATAGATTACATTCAGGGGAGTCTGTGGCCCTGTGTTTGTGTGTGTGTGTGTGTGTGTGTGTGTGTGTGTGTGTGTGTGTGTGTGTGTGTGTGTGTGTGTGTGTGTGTGTGTGTGTGTGTGTGTGTGTGTGTGTGTGTGTGTGTGTGTGTGTGTGTGTTGTGTGTGCTCGCGCGTGTGTGTGTGTTTGCGTGCACGCGTGCATGTGCGTGTGTGTGTGTGTGTGTGTTTGCCCTTATGATTTAGCAAGGACACATAAGAAAACCCTTCCCAAATAAAGGCTTCTAAACACAGCCTTGTGTTGCATCAACAGAGCGCACAACACATTATTCTTTCTCGGAAAAAACCTTTAGGCTTCTGAAAAAACAAGAGCAGTAAGCAAGCTATTCTCTCAAGCGTAAATTGAAAGAAGTGAAGCACCCATGAGATCCCGTACGAAATGTCACATTTCACCCAGTGGCGGTTGCTGATTATCTTGCTATGCAAAGGAAGGACAGCAATGGGTATCCACAGATACTCTGAAAACCAGACCAGGCAGAGCTGGGAAGGCCCAGGACAGCAGGGGCAGGAGGCTGAGCCCAGCCCACCCCACAGCCTGTCCTTGAGGAGAGCTGAGTTCTCGTGATGCCTCCTAGAGCAACATTACATTCAGGGGAGTCTATCCTGTGTCTGTCCTCTTGTTTGTGTGTGTGTGTGTGTGTGTGTGTGTGTGTGTGTGTGTGTGTGTGTGTGTGTGTGTGTGTGTGTGTGTGTGTGTGTGTGTGTGTGTGTGTGTGTGTGTGTGTGTGTGTGTGTGTGTGTGTGTGTGTGTGTGTGTGTGTGTGTGTGTGGGTGTGTGTGTGTGTCTGCACTTCATAAACATGAACGGGCATCAGTGAGTCGCCTTGGCTTGAATTTCAATTGAACGACTCTGAGTGGCTGTTGGATACGTGTCAGTAAGGAGCAGGTGGGGGTCAAAACAAAACTACACAAGACTTTAAGGCCCCATGTCTCGTTTTGTTTCTGCTAGTCTCTGCGCTGGAAGGTCCGATTGGGCCGCTGAGCAACAAGCGTGCAGACTTCAGAGTGGGATAAACAAGTCCAAACTTTATACAGCAAACAAACCTTTTTCTACCACCTAGTTTTAGCCTTACTCTTACACAATAACCGAACCGTGCTTAACTGTATGGCTTCCTCCCTTTGTGTTTTTATAGCTGAATCATCGTGTTTTCACGGCGTGTTTTCATAGAAACTGTCCAAGGAAAAACCCACTTAACCTAGACCGGGTAGCCCCGCCCGTTATGCTGGTGATTTGAGTTTGCCCGACAGAAGGGTCTGGAGAAGAGCAATACATGCTTTTCCCCCTGGCGCGCTATTGGCTGGTTTAACACAATGACGACAGGGAAGCGACGGCAAGCAGCCAATTGCGTACAGAGTCAGTTGAACAAGGCCCCGTTGGCCCCCTCTTGTGCTGAAGAAAATGACAGCAGCCTCCCAGACGTAGGTCTGGGGAAGCTAGCTATATTGAGCTTGGTCTGGCCACAGCCAGGGTTCACTAAACCCAGACCCCCACTGTGTCTGATCGCAGACCAGGGATCCGCTCAGTCACGCTCCAGCCTCCTTCTCTGTTCCCACCCGGGATTCCTACTCCGCAAAAGAAGGATCACCTATTCAGAGTTCACCTATAGACTCGGCATAGCCAACGCGTCCCAACCCCTCCTGCTTCTTGTATGTTGTCCTGGCACTTAAGGCACATACTTATGTATGTCTCACTTAGTTATAGTACTACGTTGTGTAGCATTTTATCCTGGCTATCTTTGTTGTATACGGGGAATGGGTTAACCTAGAGATTGTTAGTGCTTTGCACACACTAACCCTTACTGTACAGGCGGCGATATATGTTGTTTCTCCTTCCTATGACAAATGTACTCAATGTAAAATGCTTTGGATAAAAGCGTCTGCTAAATTCCCTCAATGTAACCACGCACGACACGCGTTCATGTTGAAGTGTGTTGTTCAGTTTCTTAACTGGTTAGTGATGAGGAGCATTTGCATTCGTTCAATGACCCGCCCAGAGTCTCCGGCGGTATCCCCCTCCCCCCCCCCCCCCTCAGCGCGGGCCCAGGTCGCCGGTCAGCCCCGTGGGTTGTTAGGGTATAGACCGACCAACACACACTGGCCTGGTTGAACATTAACACCAAGGAGTGGAAAACAGTGGCCTTGAATTTGTCGTCACCACTCAGAAATGTATTCCTAGTTTCTAGTGTTTTGTGTGTGTGTGTGTGTGTGTGTGTGTGTGTGTGTGTGTGTGTGTGTGTGTGTGTGTGTGTGTGTGTGTGTGTGTGTGTGTGTGTGTGTGTGTGTGTGTGTGTGTGTGTGTGTGTGTGTGTGTGTGTGTGCTATTAACCACCCAGTTCCTTCTTCCTGGAGCAAATCAAATCCTCTGCTGCAAACCGAGGGGCGTGGCTAAGGGTCAGCAGTTGGAGGCGGGACACGCTTGTTTTTGGTTATTGCTCATAAAGATAACCCCAGGGCCTGCGTTCTTTAACTGCCGTTCCTTATCCAAAGCTGTTCAACCCTTGGCAGAAATACACAGCAGTGTTGGTGATCCGCGGCCAAAATGTGCGTCACTACACAACCGCTCAAGCCTACCAACGTCTGGCTTATGTATTGGTTTATTCTAAAGACGTTCAAAGCTTTAAGAACAAACAAACTAGCTAACTAACTAACCACAGCAGAATAACCATGTCTGATGTGTGGATTGGTTTATTCCAGAGACGTTCAAAGCATTAAGAACAAACAAACTAGCTAACTAACTAACCACAGCAGAATAACCATGTCTGATGTGTGGATTGGTTTATTCCAGAGACGTTCAAAGCATTTAGAAGAAACTAGCTAACTAACTAACCACACCAGACTCACCATGTGACACCGTGTGTGCATTGGTTTTCTCCAGAGAATTAACTAACTAACTCCTCTGTTTCCATAGTGTGTACCATAGCCTTCGACGGCCAGAGAAGTGTTGACTCAGGGTATTTGTCCGTACAGTGAACTGTGTCGCCTGTCCTCCACCTCACAGACTATACCTACATGTTCCCATGTTGAGCACTATTGATCCCTAGTGTTGACATGAACCAACACTAGAGATCTGAAACAGACAACAGACAACAGACCACTTCAGGGGGCCCAGACCATGATGGAGAACTGCCTAAAGTCTATGTTAACTTGTGTGTTTTCATCATGAATTAAACAACATAAAAAAATTCATACTCACACACACACACACACACACACACACACACACACACACACACACACACACACACACACACACACACACACACACACACACACACACACACACACACACACACACACAGAAAGATATACAGATACATCCATAAACCCAAATGCCCCTGTCACCGAAAAACAACAACGCATCTAAATATCACACAGACACACACACACACACACACACACACACACACACACACACACACACACACACACACACACACACACACACACACACACACACACACACACACACACACACACACACACACACACACACACACACACACACACACTTCTTTGGTAAAAGCTGTGACTGTTTGAATGTGACACAGCATTTTGTGTTTGGGTTACTAAATAACCAGCATAGTCACTGTGGATCATTACATGATATAAAATCTGTAATGGAAAAGACTGTTGTAAACGGAAAAGGCAATAAAGGTGAACCCTCTTGTTTGTCTAGAAGATAACATCAGGAAAGTAGGCCAGGAATGTGATTTATGACTCAATGTTTTACCGAAAGTATGTAACAATTAGTGTATGGTTTCCATTGGAATCGGTGTGTATCGCTACCTTAGAACGATCCCTTTACCTCTACATGGGGAGCGGTCATAGTAATACAATAATCCTAATCGCTTTCTTACTTTTGAGCTATGACCTGTAGTTTTGCAGACTAAATAACGAGTATCCTCCGACCTTGAGATTTTGTCGAATTCACGTGCAATGAATGAATGAATATCTTGCCCTAAAAAGGCTGAATGATAATTATGTCAACTCCTTGCCTTTCTCCCGCCTTTCTAAGATCAGTTTTAACTAATTTCCCTGGCTTTTCTACAGGAAGAGGTGGTTATCGCTGACTGGTGCCTTCTCACAGACGTTAGAAGTGCGAGCGAGTTGCTTGCTAATTGATGGGAGGCATCGGGCCATCAAGAAGGGCGTGCTAATCTCCAGGGACCTCCAGACGTGTGAGACCAGCCCCCGTGCTGCAGAGGCCTGCTAGGCCCAGAAATCGACTTCATTCATTATTAAGTTTGTCTGGAGCTCCTCATACTTTTTCTTTGGAAACAGAGAGAGGATAGCTCAGACGTGCATGACACCCACCTCCCCCCAACCCGGCCCCCCGATCAGACTGAAGGTAAACTATGTCCTTTCACTTTAGCTGTTCTAGAGTCACAATAAGCGAATGATCTGCGTGTGGTCTGAGTGTTTGGTGTAGAGAGAGAGAGTCAACCCATGGGACCCCATTATTAGGGATTATAGATTATTAAACTTAATCAATTGTTAAATGGTTCACTTCTTAGTGAACCATTGCGTGTCTTAGCCACGCCCAGACGCGACCATGCCCCCCGTCACATGTTCCTAACACGTCAGCAGAGAAGGAAGAAGGAAGAAATCCGTGGAATTCCCACTAATCAAAATTAATGATTATATGATGTGTCAGCACAAATGAAAGGGCTGGGGATGAAAAGTGATTTGCGCGTCAGTTCATCATTGTATAACATCAAAGGTGTAAAATGGACCATTTCAGTAGGCTATTACAATTTCTCACAATGACCAGACCTATGTTGTATATTTTATTGATTTGTGTACTAACAGTATCTCTAGTTTTTCCAACAATGTTCAAACCCAGAGAAATACAAGGTTTTATTCAAGGTAACGCATTTGGTCACGTTTGCATACCGTCATATCCCCTCTACCCCCTACCTCCCGGGAAACACAGAAATATGATGTTTTATATTTCATATCTAGCGTAATGCGATGTGCTACCAGACATGTGGCTCATGGTGGACACTTTTATAGACTTTTATAGATTGTCCTGACCGCGGATAACAGCAATGGACTAGCCAACGATTGGCTAGCCAACGACGGGCTAGCCAACAGTTTACTTCACCAAACAACATCAGCGACCGCTGTTTGGCTAGCTGACTCATCTTACGATTAGCTAGCAATTTACCGCTGCTCATTTCCCCCGGCCGTGGTGGTGAGGACCACTCCGATGATTCTACGCTACGTGGCGCATCAAACTACGTCCTCTGTTATTGTTTTGATCGAGAGACCCCTAGTGGCAGAAATGACACGTTGTACCCTTAATGTAAGAGGAAGGAGAAAAGTTACTTTTATGAACATCTTGTCCTCCAGTCTACTTGTGGCATTTCAGTCTGACGTTTTTTTGGCGTCATCAAGGTTTTAGAGACAATAACTCACTTATTCAACTGAATGTGTGTGTGTATGTGTGTGTGCGTGTGTGTGTGTGTGTTTCTGTAAGCACAGAGTGTGATAGTGTTGTGTTTTGTGTGTGTGTTGAAGGGGGTCAGTGTGTGTGTGTGTTTCTGTAAGCACAGAGTGTCAACTTTTTTTTATTATGTGTTGAAGGGGGTCTAGTGTATTTGGATTGGCTCCTCCTCACTCACACACACACACACACACACACACACACACACACACACACACACACACACACACACACACACACACACACACACACACACACCACACCACTACACACACACATACACACACACACACACACACACACACACCCCCAGCCCTTCCCCCTAGCAGCCTCATTTGCATATGGTGATCTAAAAGGCAGTTGGCAGAGGTACTCAGGTGAATCCAAACAATAGACTCATGCACACGCACACACACACACACACTTAGGCCAATACAAAATAGTACTCAGCCAACCCAACCAAACTCAAAGCACACACCTACTCACACAAACACTCCCACATCCACCAAACACACACACACACACACACACACACCTGTCCTTCATTTACCTCACTGTTTGGAGAAGGAGCAGGGAGAGCGAGAGAGAGGAAGAGAGGAGCAGTATTGAGTACAGAAGTCAGTCACTGAAGGAGAGGAGTGAGCCTAGAACGGTTGTTACCTTGATACCTTAATACCTTGATACCTTGATACCGTGTCACCTCGGACCGCCGTAGAGGACCGGATCACCTGGACCCCAGAACCACCAGCTCGCCCTCCTCTTCACAGGTAAGCAGAGAGTTATCCGCACTCGGGGTCAATCAAACGCTAGGGGTTCAGTTGATTCAACATGGACCTCAAAACGAGAGTGCATGCAAACTGGCTTTGACCTCTTACTATAGGTGCACTGTCGTTCTTACGGAACTACATGTAATCTATACATTATTAATGCAACCACTTCGGTGGAACGGATCAACATAAACAAGCTGCAAGAAGGGATATGGAGGATTTGATCTCCATATTTGATACATATCGTTTCCTTCGAAAGCCTGTTGAAGTGCATTGTCTGAGGAGGTCCGGTCCCCTATGAGCTCAAAGTGTGAGGGGACTAATTATCGTGTTCGGACGACCCCCCCCCCCCCCGTGTCTCCGACAGCAGCGGGACGTTCACTCAGTGTGCAGCTGTAGCCATGTGCAGGCTCACTGTGTAAGGCTCCCCACTCTCCAGCCTCTCCTCAAATAGCAGGAAGATCAGGTTACATTGGCTTTACAAAAGGGGAAACAGGTAGGGCAGCTTGCCGCCTTACAGTTGACCTGGATATGGTGGCTTGTGATCTCCCCTTCCTTTTCCCAACGAAGACTAAACAGGCCCAGGCTGGGAGCGGGGTCGGCTCGACTGTAGAGCTCCCTGTTTTTGAATACACAAAAGTGTGGTGTAGCGAGGCAGTGGAAGTGGGTCCATCGAGTAGTTGGGTGGAGCGGGTTAGTGTAGTGGTGGTGGTGGGGCATGAGGTCATGGAGATAATAACAGCAGAGACACCCATGACCCCCTAAAACAAGGTTGTGGGGTTCAAAATCCCCCCGCGCCCTTGGGGGGAAGGATCCAGTGAGTTAATGAGTGACCGGGTCGCGGACCGGACCGGCCTCAACAAAGAGCTCGGCACACGCGATCCAGACTCCATTGTTTCCCTTTTCCATTGGCTCTGATGAAGGGAGCGGGAAGTGAGGTCTCAGAGGAAGGCCGTTATCTCCACAGACACTCTCTTTACTGTGTCTGGCTGCACTGCCTGCTGGGCCGACCGCAGCAGCTCTCACCCTCCACCCGTTGCCACTGCAGGTTACCTGGGGCCTCACTATAGCGATACTTCAGCTCGTCGCTGGTAAAGTTGAAAGCCCTCTTTTTCTTGTTCTCTGTACCAATCCCAGCCATGACCTGTAGTACTAGTGCTACAAGCTTGCCATTATTAACAACCTCCTTTGTCAACAGTCTCTGTTAACGTTAAAAGTAAGGCGTTCTATCAGAGAGACATAACCTGCCGATTGCCGATCGAAAAATCGGATTGACAGAACAGTTAGGATTTCCTAAGTTAAGGTCAGATAGGAGGCCAAAGATAAGATAGAAAACAGCCAACAGGTTAGGGACTGCTTCTGTAATAGGAAGTTAGGATTTCTCCTATCTTTGAGTCCCTAACTTAAGTCAGGAGGAGCAGTTGGTTTTGTTTTTTTAATGTAATGAGCCCCTGAACACCAAACAGAGAGGACCAAGGATCAGATACTGTTTCTATTTACTCAATGGGTCCACACCTTTAAACAGTGAAAACAAGCTGCATGCCGTTAAAGGTCCCATAGTGTACCACCAGGTCTGAGTGTGATTAGTCGTTACAAGCCGTTTTGCAAATTCGCCTCCTCCTGTTTTAGTGGGCACGTCCACCTAGATGTATTACGGATAGATGGTACAGTCCATTGGGTGGCTGGACTGATCTATCCAGCACACATCTAGGTGAGGTCCACTTGTGATGTCACTAAAACACAGGAAAAGGCGGACTTTCATAAACGGCTTGTGCCGGCTGATCACGCTCACACCTGGTGGTACAATGCGGGACCTTTAAGGAGTGGGTAGGGCTTACGGCCACATGCTCTAGGGGGACTACTGCCGGGATTGGGAGTTCGTACGCAGAACCCTTCCGTTCGAGTCACCCAGCACCCTAACCACTACACCCTCCTGCACCTGAGACACAACCTGCCTAGCGTCGCCAGGGACTGTCGACGTTTAGGCTGAAGGGAGAAGCGGTTCTTTTTTAAACCAAGTGTCAGCGTTCAAAACACCACATCCCCTCAGAGCACCAGGAAACTTCGCATGTGATCTTATAAGTTCATTGGAAGCACCACCTTGGGAGCCCCAGCTGGCTCCGGGGCCCGGAGGCTTGAAGCCTGTGGCCCTGTGAGTTGCCGTGTCAGACAGCTCCTGCGGGAGCGTCCCGAGGCCCCAGGGCTGTGGTGGAGCCGTCCGTTAGAGGAGGGCCTCCTGGTTTGGGTGGAGTTTCCAACTCTGCCTGGAGCGGCGTTCAGCCCTCTGAGCTCTCTGCACTCTAGTGTAGACAGACACACACACACACACACACACACACACACACACACACACACACACACACACACACACACACACACACACACACACACACACACACACACACACACACACACACACACACACACACACACACACACACCTACCGGTTGTCATTTGAAGGCAGACATTCAGAGGAACCTTTAGCCTGTTGACAGACAGACAGACAGACAGACAGACAGACAGACAGACAGACAGACAGACAGACAGACAGACAGACAGACAGACAGACAGACAGACAGAGCGCGATATTGGGCAGCATATGCCATGTGTGTTTGTGTGTATCCGAGTGTGTGTGTGCGTGCGCAGGAATACCAAGGGCAGCTGGGCAATGGGGGGGGGGGGGGGGAGGACAGCGGGTACTTTGTCCACCTGTCGGGGGGCAGAGACCAACCGGCCACCTGTCCAGGAGCAGATATTAAAAAGAGATCAAACATTTGTTGAAATGTTGTCCACACATCAACCAGTGAAAGCCACGCACTGATGAGGATCAGAGGGGTCTAAACGTCAGGCCGACCCCTTCGTCAAGTCTGCGTGTACGCGGGCGCCGTCACGCGGCCTGCTTTCCGACCAATCACAGCGCAGCGTGCCGGAGGACTCCACGGCTGACGTATAATTATCCCCAACAAAAGCCTCCTGTGTCCTCTGAAGGTAACTCCTCCACGAACAATCCCTCAACAGCTGATGACGGGACGGGACGGGACGGGACGGAGGGGGGGGACCGTCGCCATGGTTACAGGAGCTGGGTGATCCCGGTTGGTCGATGCGCCGGGACCGGGCGGAGGCGCTGGATAAACTTCCTGTGTGTGTTTTTGGTTATTGGATCCAAACCCTAATATTTGCAGTGCCATGGCGAGGGCTGATTATATGGTGGCATAATATACGCTTCAGACTGCAACCCCGGCAGAGTCGATTTTTATGGTTCATCCTTAGCAAACAGAGAAAGATACGACTCTTTTGTAATAAACTATACCTGAAGCAACACATGCTAATGGTTTGGTGGTGTACGTCTGTCTTTTATGCGTTCATTTCTGTGGACTTTATCGTTTAATTTTACGGTGCTTTACTCACCGCCTAAAGAAAACAGCAGACACATGTTTAGCAAGTGCCCTGACTGAGAACTTGAACTAGCGCCATTGTAGTTGGCCTTAACCTTCGCTGTTAAATTTGGACCTTTTTCTGCTGCTGTGTGGTGGAGCAGCGTTGAGACGTACTAGGTCTAGGGAAGTCTCACGGTAGCCTAATGAGCTAAACACAGAACCTGTGTGTGTGTGTGTGTGTGTGTGTGTGTGTGTGTGTGTGTGTGTGTGTGTGTGTGTGTGTGTGTGTGTGTGTGTGTGTGTGTGTGTGTGTGTGTGTGTGTGTGTGTGTGTGTGTGAATGGCCGCAGATGACGGTCACACAGGTAACCAGGTGTTAATGTGCACAGGGCCCACAACAAAGAGAGCATTTTGCATGCAAAGTCACCTCTGCAGGTCAGAGGATAGCAGACCAGTAAAACTGATTCAGGTAAACGGCAGTGTTCCCAGGACAATGAAACACCTTCCTGTTGACACCTGGAGGCAGACAAAGGGTCTGGAACCCAAAGTTTTCTCTCTGGGGTGGGGGGGGGGGGGGGGTTTAGGGTTTCATTCATGTGATCTGAAGTTCAAGGCGCCATCTTGGTTCTTCCTGACCAAGTGGTGTGTGAACACAAAGAAAACACAATCTCAATCTGCCTCGCCAAGAGTCACTGAGGTGACCCACATTACCTGAACACCCGCCCCCCCCCTTTCCTTCTATTGGCTGAGAGTACGGAGCCGAGACGGGCTGTCATGCTAAAAACGATAACATCTTGTCTCCACTCGCACGTGAAGTCATTTTAAGGACACATCTTAAGCCTTCAGGGGGAACGAAAGGCCTCACAGCTCCGGAACGTTCTGCAGCCCAGATCATGAATTCATGGATTCATGACTTATTGTCTGAGATCTGTAGCACAGCGTGGTGCCTTGGTCTGCTCTGCGTGGTGAATTACATAGCGAGAGGAGGAGGGCCAAAGTGCAGGGGTAGAGAGACTTTGAGCTGCTTGAAAGGTGTCCAGAGGGCACCTGAATCCTGTCGGCATGACGGGATTACCGCACGGGTCGCTGCTGGGTCGCACGCCTCTCGCCAGGAAGTTCATCATTTGCAGCGTGAATAACTAATCTCCATTCTTTCCATCTGCAGACCCCCACCACCAGCACCAAGTACCCACACACCACCACCACACCACCACCACCACCAGAGACTGGAGAGAGAGAGAGGAGAGAGAGAGAGAGAGAGAGAGAGAGAGAGAGAGAGAGAGAGAGAGAGAGAGAGAGAGAGAGAGAGAGAAGAGAGAGAAGAGAGAGAGGAGAGAGAGAGAGAGAGAGAGAGAGAAGAGAGAAGAGAGAGAGAGAGAGGAGAGAGAGAGAGAGAGAGAGAGAGAGAGAGAGAGAGATCCCGCCAGCAGAGGGATCCAACGTCCACCGCCTCCGAGCCATGGACCAGCCGCAGCAGGTGTGGAGCACCCAGCTGGACCCGGGCCCCGGCGAGTCGGGCCCCGGCGAGTCGGGCCCCAGCGGCGGGGCCCCCAGCGAGGGCGACGGCGACAGCCGTGCCTCGGTGTGCAGCCAGCCCGAGTGCTCCATCTGCTTCAACACCTACGACAACGTGTTCAAGACCCCCAAGCTGCTGGACTGCACCCACACCTTCTGCCTGGAGTGCCTCTCCCGCCTCATGGCCGTGACGGGCGCCCCCCCCGGCCAGGACCAGGGCGCCGGGGCCGACGGGGCTGCTGGCCCCGTCGGCCCCGGCGCCGGGCAGCTCTCGTGCCCCTTCTGCCGCCAGCGCACCACGCTGTCGGAGCTGGGGCCCCCCGCGCTGGCCACCAGCCGGGAGGTGCTGTGCAAGCTGCCGCGCCACCAGCAGCACGAGGAGCCCGTGTGGCTGGAGGGCGAGAAGCTGTGCTACAAGAGCCCCGACCCGGACGCCGGCAGCGCCCAGAGCGCCGGCCGCGCCCCTTCCTCCTTCTGCATCTGCATCGACATCGGCGCCAACAAGGCGGCCGAGGCCGCGGCGCCGAGCCAGCGGCGGCGGAGCCCGGGGGTGTTTGAGCGCCTGACGGACTGGAAGCGACTGCTGGTGTTTGTGCTGCTGACGTTGGTGCTGGTGGTGGTGGTGCTGTGGCCCCTGCAGTGCATCCTCACCACCGGCAACATGCGCTGCATGACCAGGAAGACCGACGACGTCAACACCCCCAGCACCACCCCACCAGCCCTGGCCCTCAGCTCCTTCGGCTACACGGCCGCCGCGTCCCACCGCTGAGTCGCCACGGCAAAGTGGGGCTGGCGACCGAGGTGAGAAGCTACGTACGTTCAGTGCAACAGATGTGGGGAGAGTGGCCACGATTCATCGCAATGGAGGTCCGTCGAGTGATGTCACCGTGGGAACGTAGGGTAGGGACACAGGGGGAGAGAGAGACACGTGGGAGAAGAGTGTCAGAACGCAGTGCTGGATCACACGCGGTTAAAATAATGTATTTATGTGCCAGGTGCCTGCACTATGATTCTCTGTGAATGGATGGACGAATGGCAAATGTTTTTTCTGACAGTTTACACAACACCGACTGAAGTTGACGGTTGATTACAGGATTTAAACCACAAACCTAAATCACTGTGTACAAGCCAAAATTTGTAACAAATGTGAAATAACAAAAGGAAAAATTCTACATACTTTTTCCTTCCCCTTTCTAAAAAAAAAAAATCAATCTTGTACTTGTTCTTGTACAATCGGAAAATTAACAAGACTGTATATATTGTGTATATTTGATTTTTGCTTTTGTATTTGATACCTGAATTGTCATAATAAAACAAAACCAACAAGTGAGAAAGTATGAGTACACTTAAATCACCAACGCCATCCTAACGCTGTGATTATAATCACAGTGTTAGGATGGCGTTGGGGTGCCAGTCCCTATAGGGACTGTTGTCGCTCTGTCGACTTTATGGAGTAGTTTAAGACTCGTCTGCTCAACCAGACCTGTGTGTTTTGGCAAGAGGCCTTCCTTGATCCTAGTCAAAGCTTGGTCTTCCCGTCAGATCCTGTAAATGGTTTGTGGGATTTCTCCACTAGTAAAACTGTGACAAAGGGCTGATAAGGATATAATTACATTTCCTGAAAAACTGAAATTCGGGAAGAGGTGTTCAGACATATTAAAAAGTCTATTTCCTCCTACTCCTTCTCGAAATTCGCCTCAAAAAGCTGTAAAAAAAGGGGTAAGGTTGGCGAGGTTCAAAGAGATGATTTATGGTCTACCATAAACCATCCGGATATCTTCGCTTATCCAGGAGCGTTTAGCCGACGATGTCAACAAGGTATAACGCCATGTTTGTGTGTGACTAATGAGGCGTCCTTACCTTAACAGCTGCATTAATTACCCTAACGCTTACGTCATTACGTTAAAAGCTCCATCAATAACATCTATTACATTTCTGTCGACGGCACAAACATTCGCCACATCTTTTGCATTTCTTACTAGTGCCGCACGACTAATCGAATTGTAATATCAGTCTTTGCGATTGTATAACCGCAAAAGGCTGCGAAAATAAATTAAAATGTATTTTCTTATTTATTCTACTTATTTTATTTAGTTGTACTATTGAGAAAATCTAACAAGTTTGCAGAGCAGAAATTCCTTTATTTTAAAAGATAAAATATTGTTAATTTTGCAAACAGTGCTGTACACATTTTTTAGTTTTAGTATTTTTTCTGCTAGTTTAAGTTTGTATGTTTGAGTTGATGGAAACATTTTAAAATTATCAGCAATCTGT
Source organism: Melanogrammus aeglefinus (assembly GCA_900291075.1). Taxonomy (NCBI): domain Eukaryota; kingdom Metazoa; phylum Chordata; class Actinopteri; order Gadiformes; family Gadidae; genus Melanogrammus; species Melanogrammus aeglefinus. Next base: position 52,141 of record OLKM01001737.1, on the reverse strand, counting down.
GCGCATTTTCCTTGATAACCAAGCAAGTAGACTCATGTCACCATTTGTTTATATCGCAATTGCAAATCGCAATATTGTCCACAATAATCGCAATATGACTTTTTCACCAAACCATGCAGCACTACTTACAAGTAACAAAAGTAGATTATTTCATATCATCAGATCACCCGTTCCTCCTCTCCTGCCCCCTGAACCTGAATAGCACAAGGAGTCTGCTAACAGAGAAAGAGCTAATGTGCAATTAGACATAATATTTCCTTAAAGATTTATTTTACATTTCTCGTCATGATCGTCATCGTCACATCACCGTTCGTTGCCCGTACGAAGAAGAAGGCTTTGGGGCCGGAAGGAGGGCGCCATGACAGGGCTGGGAGTGGAAGCTACGCCTCCCGCGAACACAAGCGCTCAACCTCTCACATGGTGGGCCTCGTTCACCTGGCAGCCATCTTGGTTCCATCTTGAAAGTGAACGCCAACCGGCTAGCGCTTAGAGCCAAGATGGCAGCTAGCTAAATAAGAGCCATCGCCACGAATCAGAATAACGACTAAATAATAACAACCATAATTATAATATTAACAATACAAAAAAGATAAAATATCATATTCAAGTAAATTTAAGAGGACAAGCAGAGAAGAACGAGTGAGATGGTTAAAGTTTACCCCCGGGTTCACTAACTTAACAAAGTCAGAAAAGAACAATGTCTCACATCATAGAAAACGCATGAATGGATAAAACAATTAACAAAAGTAAAAATTAAAAACACGAGAAGAGAAATACAACACTGGTGGTATATATCTACATCTATCTCTCTCTATATATATCTATATCTATAGATATATAGATATATCTTTAGTGCACATCAAAAGCAGCCCTCTGGTCTTACCCAGAAGGCGAGCCTGGTGCGAGAGCTACAGCAGTATCAGACCGATTCTTCAAGTATCAAAGTGTCAATGTTTAAACACATTAATGTTTTACAACATCAATGTTTTACCAAATACATGGGTCAATGTTTCAACATCTCCAACATAACGTGTTGTAGACCCACATATGCAGAGTGAAAGACGAAATACAAAAACATTCCTGGCGACGCCCGCAGCAAGTGAGACCTCATTCAGACCATGGAAGGACGGTTCGAGTGTGTGTGTGTGTGTGTGTGTGTGTGTGTGTGTGTGTGTGTGTGTGTGTGTGTGTGTGTGTGTGTGTGTGTGTGTGTGTGTGTGTGTGTGTGTGTGTGTGTGTGTGTGTGTGTGACGGTTGATGGGGGGGGGGGGGTTAACAAACATTGTACACATCAAAATTTAATTTGAGCAAAGCAATCCATAAAAAAGTGCCAAGTTCCAGTGATAAAGGTATTTTTTGATCCTCACAAACACAATCTTTCCATTACAAGATTCACTCTGACGACAGGAGCATAACACATCTGTGACATCACACATCAGAACCCCCGTTCCTGCTAGGGGAACCCTGAACGGCCGTCTGACCAGTGCCCTCCGGCCGTAGCAGACGGAGTAGTCTCTATACATTTCCTGATTGAGCTTCAACAAGAGGAAAAACCATTGCGTGAATTGAGGCTGAAGCATAAAAGAGTGAGACCCTGTGTCCTGACAAGACAGAGGCCCAATCCCATTTCTACCCCTTACCCCTTCCCCTTACCCCTCCCCCTTGTTTTGAAGGGGTAAGGGGAAGGGGTAAGGGGTAGAAATGGGATTGGGCCAAAGTGTCCTGACAAGACAACGTGTCTTAACAGGACACTGTGTCCTGTCAGGGCATCGTATCCTTACAGGACTCAAGTGTGCCACGCCATTTTGTGACCTTTTCAGAACCTCGTTCAACAGCGTCAAAGCGCTGGTTTGACGTCCGTTTACGTTTCATTCCAGATGCTAAAAATAGTCTATAGTCTGTCGTGAGTCTGTTTGCGGACGAAAACAATCACATTCCGGATTTGGCCCGCCCGTCATCGGTAGGCACGGATTACTGGCGTCTTGTAAATTACTTTTCAGAAGAAAATCTATTCTTTTAATCCGGGACGGACGCCGCCATCTGTCCCGTGTGGTCCGGTTAAAGACTCTCCCCTCTTTGGCCAGGACAAAGAGGACGATGATGAAAAAGATGATGATAATGACGAGGATGAAGTTGATGATGATGATGATGGTGTAGTCCGCTTGTGGTCACCACAGCGACAGATGTCTAACCCCGGCTGAGCGTGAGGTCGCGGGGTTCAAATGATTAGGGGAACCTCCTGGTCCTCTTTCAAATGTCCACTTTCCCGCCTTTTTCTCCACGAGTCCAGCGGCATGCTGGGAAACGTCCGCAGCGCTGGGATAATAATAAATACGTTCCCATCCTCCGCAGGCTAGAAAGTCTTCTGCTATTCCAATAACTACGGTACAGGCGATTCCTGATGTTCAAGAGCAAAGCAAATCACAGCAGGGAGTGGAAACAAGGGGAGCGAAACAAAGAGAAAAACTGATGAATTCATAGACAAGCTTGTGCTTTGAGTTCAGTGTGAGAACCCCTGAAAACTATCAGCTGTTGTGCACATCTGCATTGGCACAGGAATCCAACCCCCCAGCCATCCTTCACACGGTTATCCATCGCACGCAAAGCACCCTAAACCAAACACCAAGACAACTGAATGGAGGAGTGGTCGTTTGGCCTCACAGAACAAGGGACCAGGCGATGACTAGCCTAGCCTAGCATAGCATAGTGCGTTGCATAGTGCACTACGCTGTCAACAGTTTGTCATTCATATCGTCCCAGCTTGAGGCAACGAAAGAAAGGTCAAAGTCGAGAGAATGAAAAAAAACGGAGAAAGATAAAGAGAGGGAGAGAAGGAGAGAGGGAGAGGGGAAGGAGAGAGGGGGAGAGGAGAGAGGAGAGGGAGTGGAGAGAGGAAGAGACGGAGAGAGATGGAGAGGTAAGAGAGAGAGAGAGAGAGAGAGAGAGAGAGAGAGAGAGAGAGAGAGAGAGAGAGAGAGAGAGAGAGAGAGAGAGAGAGAGAGAGAGAGAGAGAGAGAGAGAGAGAGAGAGAGAGAGAGAGAGAGAGAGAGAGAGAGAGAGAGAGAGAGAAGAGGGGAGAGAGAGGTAAGAGGGGAAAGAGAGAGGGAGAGAAGGAGAGAGGGAGTGGAGAGAGGAGGGGTGAGAACGAGACGAGGGGGTAGGAACATCTTGTCGAGTGACATCTGGAGACCGGAGTACAATCCACCTCTTTGTCCGGGCGCCGCGAGGAACATCTGCCTGAGGATAGGGGGCGGGGCTTCCTCACCGAGGATTTTTTTGCCGACTGAGTGTGTGTTGGGGATAGAGGATGCATCAAGGGTCACCGATCGGCCCGTTGACGAGGCACTTCAGAAAGGTCATGGTAGCGGCGGAGCTCCTCCTCCATCACCAGGTGGGGGCCAGTGGGGGGGGGGTGCAGCCAGATGGAGCCCCAGCCAAGGAGTGGAGAAGATGGGGTAGTACCTCGTTGGCCTCCCTTGGTCGGTGGGTGGAGGGGTGGTGGTAGTGGTGGTGGTGGTGGTGGTGGTGGAGGGGGCATCCACCAGAACGTCCAACCCCCCCCCCCCCCGCCCCCTGCCCCACACACACACACACTCACCACAACCTCCGGCTCGCTCCACCCAGCACCTCCTTCCTCCCTCCATTCCCAGTGGCTGCAGGTGGAGCGCTGCTCAGCTGAAACTGAAGCGCAACAAGACAAGCGGTCAGATTCAGTCCCTGCACCCACCCAACCCGACGTAAGTCACTTTTTACATTTAGGGCGTTGACTTACAGCCATTCATGCACACACACTCACGCATTCACTCATTCACACACCCTGACGGCGGAGTCAACCCTGCCAGGCGACAGCAAGCTCGTCAGGAGCGGTCAGGGTTGGGCGTCTCAGGTCAGGGACACCTCGACACTCGGAGCTAGGAGAAGCCCTTGCTCACCTTACTTTCGATTAGCTTCTTAGCTTCTTTGAATCCGTAAACCGGTAGATGGATGTGCTATGAGAAGCTGTGTTTTTATTGAGCTGTGTCTCTTGAACAGCTGTGACTCTGACACACAGGGAAGGCGGAAGTGAGGATGAAGCGAGGGTGCGTACCTTCTGGCGGGGCCGCTGCTGGCGGCTTTGGGGCTCTTGATGGAGATGTTCTCGTAGATGCTGGACGAGTCATCGTTCGTCAACCTGTGGGTCGCAAGGAGGAATGCTGTAAGAGGGGGCTATTCTGGGGCTAGCGCACAATTTGCTCGCCAACTGGTATGCTAACAGTGTGCTAGAGTCACTTTTGCTTGCCAAGTTTCTTTTCTAGCCTAAAGTGTGTGCTAGCTTAGAGTGTGTGCTAGCCTAGCATCTGTGCTAACAGTGTGCTAGCTTAGTTTGTGCTTGCCTGACTCCTGGGCTAGTCAAGCTTCTGTGCCATCAGTGTGCTAGGCCTGCTTGCGCTAGCCTAGTTTGCGTTGCTAGCTGCATGCTCGCTCATCCAGCTTGCGTGCTAACAGTGTGCTAGTCTAGAGTGTGTACTAGCCCAGCATCTGTGCTTTCAGTGTGCTAGCCTAGAGTGTGCTTTCAGTGTGCTAGCCTAGAGTGTGCTAACAGTGTGCTAGCCTAGAGCTGTGCCAACAGTATGTTAGACTAGAGTGTGCTAATAGTGTGCTAGCCCAGCGTCTGTGCTAACAGTGTGCTAGCCCAGCATCTGCACTAACATGTGTGCTAGCCCAGCATCTGTGCTAACAGTGTGCTAGCTTAGTGTGTGCTAACAGTGTGCTAGCTTAGCGTGTGCTAACAGTGTGCTAGCTTGCGTGTTAGGCTTACACAGAGGAGGAGCGCGAGGTGTTCATGCTGATCTTGGACCTGGAGTTGGTCATCGGGGGGTACTGGATGTTGGAGTACTCCCTCTCCAGGGTCTTGTTCTTCTAGATCAACAAAGAGGCAGAACCGATCAGTGCATTGGCCCAGGGTCGCCCCCTGTGAGGACTTTGTGAGACATTTTTGTCATCATAAATATTTGTTGATTTTTGTTGTGAAATATTTATAAAAAGGAAAAGAAAAAGAAAAAAGAACGTCAATGTGGATTGTACTTATTTATATGTCTGTATTTTTCAAAATATAATATTTGGTGTTACTACAATAAAGACATCTTAAGACCAGAGAGCTGCACACCAATTAAAAGACAATAGTAAACACTGCTGAGCATGCCTGCAGCCGGAGGTCATCAATCCTAACCGCAATGTTCTGTGGTCAGGAACTTCTGTTTAATTCCGTTTAATTAAACCACCGGGGAACCGGCTAGCCACTCCTATCAACAGGAAGTCCCTAATGTGCGTTCTTTAGGGTCCCCCAAAGTAAGCAGCAGCTCTTTCCAGGCGTGGTCTGTGACGACCTTCCCGTGGACCCAGCGGGCGGCCATGTTGGTGGTACCTGTTCCTGCTCCAGCCTCTTCTGGGCGGTGTCGATGTACTGCTGAACGGCCATGTAGATGAACTTGTACTGGGCCTCCGTCTGCACCATGCCCGACCGCTGCTGCCGCACGCGCTGGATGCTCTTCGGGATGTCTATGTCACAGTCCAGGCCTGGTCACATGAACAGACACACACACACACACACACACACACACACACACACACACACACACACACACACACACACACACACACACACACACACACACACACACACACACACACACACACACACACACACACACACACAGGTTCAATTAGTATAAAGGGTAATTGGCTTTCAGTTACCAGTCAACCCACTCTACCTCCTGAGCCACATGCCGCCAGGTGATGACATTCCCAGTGTTTACACAGTTATTGAAACAAAAGGGTGACCTTTCACCCTCCTCGATCTCCCTCCTAAACCCTGTCGTTCCTGGGACTCACTAGAGGTCAAAGGGCAGGCAGAGTTTAGCAGCAGGCTGGCAGATCTGCCGCTAATCCTGCTTCAGGGCACTGCGTACGATTAAGACACGGTTTCCATGGGGACCAGACCACCGCTGTTTCTATCGTTACAAGCACCGTCTCTACGGTAACCAAGCACTCATGTCCCCACGGAGACTACCACCGTCTCTATGGCGACCACCCCAGGTAAGAGAGCCGCACGTTAGGCACCGCCCACCTTGGCGGTTGATGACGTCGATGAGAATGTCGATGACGATGATGGTGCCAGTCCGCCCGATGCCCGCGCTGCCAACACAAGAACCACACAGTAGACATTATTACAATTTATTACACGGCTCTTCTCAATGCCGTGGAACACTCGGTTCACTCGCATGGGCCCTTCACCACTTCCGGCGGTGAATCATATTTGATAATTCACCGTTGCTGAGTATAATTGACCGCTGTCAAGGAAAACAAAGGATTTTTTGCCTCTAATGACGTCTTTGGTATCGCTCCGCTAGTAGTCTGGTAAGTTGTCAACCCCAGCGTCTTCGGTCGATGAGCGACGTCTTTGGCAGACTTTTTCTCCACTGATCAACACTCCAAATGCTGGTTACAAATAAATTGTAAAAATACACACCATGAAGTTATTTTTTCGTTTAGGCAAGTAGCCGTGTAATAAGCGGGATAATGTATAGAACGTCGCCGGTCATTTTCCCGATAATGATCGGCGTTCTATTCATGGCTGGTTCAGACTACACGATTTCAGCCCGATTGTACCGCGATGTGTTCGTCGCAGACAAATTTGCGAGTCATACACGATTTTGAAAGGTCGGCGACGAGACAAGGTCTTGTAATGTGACATGCTTACGATCTGCGATGTTTTAGTCTGCGGACGTTCGAAAACCCCACAACGAAAAGTTTGGCTTGTCAGAATTTTTTGGGGAATCGCATGACGTATCCATTGTTGGCGTGAGGGAACCCCGCCCCAAGTTGCGTGAGGGAACCCCACGAACATAACTACTACAAAAATGAATACGGTCAACAGCAAGAAGAAGAATGCTAATAAAAATAAACGAGAGAAAATGGAACAACATAATGTAGACAACTTTGGTTGAAATGTGGCAGCAACGTCCCTGTATTTTCGACGTGTCCACAAAGGAGTTCCATGGTAGGGTGAAGGGATACAGCTTTGCAAGAAATAGCTGAGGCCCTTGACCTACCCGGTAAGTTTTGAGCCAACTGCTGTTGACATGTGAATAGCATAACCTATCATAAACCTCAAACCGCCAGCATAATGCCTAGTGCTAGGTACTCGGGATCCATTGTTGACGCTCTGTTGCTAGGCTACGTTGTTGCTGCGGGTACTTTGTATCGCTCTTGTCACGCGCAACGCAACTACTGTGAGGAGTTGCTGCATTGAGCAGATTGAGTCAGTTCTAAACCTTAGATTTTGTAAATATCTTACAAACGTGAATGATACAAGGTAGAGAGCATCACACCCTCGAATCTTATAGTGTGGCCAGTCTTCCGACGAGACAAGGCCCGATTTCCTGGCTCTGTGATCGTATAGTGTGACATGTTAAATCGTGGAGGAATATCTGAGAATCGTGTAGTCTGAACCAGCCATTATGGCTGGTTCAGACTACACGATTCTCAGATACTATGACTATTGGACCAGCAGCAGAGAGTGTTCTTATAACACTGGTTGCTAACTGCGGTCAGATAGCATTGGGAGTGTTGACTGGTGGTGGCCAAAATCAGAACGGTTGGAAAGCTCTCACATCTGGTGATAGAGAGACAGTAGAAGTAATTCAGTGTCTTTATGTTGTTATCTGAAAACTGTGTTTTTCAACCTTTGGCATGCGATCCACCGGTGGTATTCGAAGGTACTGCGGGTGGTACATGGGATTATATTTACATAATCACAATAATATAAAAAAAAAAGGCTTGAAATAAATATATAATAAATATCTTTCAGCAAATAAAGTACTATGGTTTGTTATTATCTAAAAAGGAATAGTTTTTCTTTGTGTATTCCATCATCTTTTCCATTGAAATGTTTTCAAGGGTGTTTCGTGTTCATTTGTGTTTGCTAAATAAACACACAGCGTTGCTGACCTTTCCCCCCGCTCTACTTCGCACCGGCCGTCTTGCGCTCATAGTCGTGTATAAACAAGCTGCTGGCACTCTAGTCAGCCACGGCAAGCGGATTCATCTGTTCTTTACCATTTACCTCGGAGATGATCCGCAAAAAAGGTCCTGATGACCATTTAGTGGGACAGCTAACGTCAAAGGTTTGGAACCACTGAGTTAAATGATTTAACCACGTGGACGGTAACATGCACAAAGAACTGCAACTCATGGTTACTCATATAGGTGAAGTCATTGTGTCCAGTGAGCATGACTCAAGACAAAGTACATGAGGACATGTGACAAAGCAGAGGTGTGTGTGTGTGTGTGTGTGTGTGTGTGTGTGTGTGTGTGTGTGTGTGTGTGTGTGTGTGTGTGTGTGTGTGTGTGTGTGTGTGTGTGTGTGTGTGTGTGTGTGTGTGTGTGTGTGTGTGTGTGTGTGTGTGTGTGTGTGTGTGTGAGAATGTGTGTAAGAGTGAGTGAGTGAGTGAAAACTATGTAACTTCTCATTGAATATGACAACAAAGTATGTCATTGGATTTGATGCAGCGCACCCTATTGGAGGGATGGTGGAACTGGAGACAATAATGTGCTCTAACCTCGAGCTCTGAATCAACGCTTTAGCGTTGATCGGATCCCCCTCCCGGGGTCCATAAAGTCTCTCATCGATCTCATCTTATCTGTTGAATGACTTCAGTCGAAGGCGGCCGAGGTCACCTCCATCGGTGCCCTGACGAAGGGGCTCCGTCAGTTACTGGGAGGGCTTGGGTGTGTGGTTTGTGTGCACCAGGCGTGTGATGATCAGGAGTGAAAACCAGTAAAACCAGGTGCCATCAAATCTAGGACCATTCCCCCCGAGGCCAGTGTGAGGCTCAGCGGTTTCTATTCCCTGTGTGATTGTCCTTGAACAGTTTCCTTGTTCCTGGTTTGTCCTGCAGTGTGAAAATTTGTGTAACAAAGTGTATTCTTTAAACCCGTGTGTCTGTGTGTGTGTGTGTGTGGGAGTGTGTAGTGTTATATTTTGATTTCCTGATAACATCTTCAGTGACCTACTATGTATGACTGAGGGTATTGTTCTAGGCTTTATACGAGTCTGTCTGTCTGTCTGTCTGTCTGTCTGTCTGTCTGTCTGTCTGTCTGTCTGTCTGTCTGTCTGTCTGTCTGTCTGTCTGTCTGTCTGTCTGTCTGTCTGTCTGTCTGTCTGTCTGTCTGTCTGTCTGTCTGTCTGTCTGTCTGTCTGTCTGTCTGTCTGTCTGTCTGTCTGTCTGTCTGTCTGTCTGTCTGTCTGTCTGTCTGTCTGTCTGTCTGTCTGTGTGTACAGGGCCGGCGAGCGGCACAGGCGACCTATGCTATCGCCTGTGGCGGCAAATGCGTTAAGGGCGCCCTCTGGTGGCGCTCTTAATTAATTAAATTAATTAAATTAAATAAGCGAAATAAAACATGTTTATTAAACATGTCCCCTGAACGACTGAAGCTCGTAGGGCAACGCGATAAACCCCAGGGCGCAATTTCAACACCGAACCGGGCCTGTGAATGTGTATGTATGCGTGTGTATGTCTGTGTATGTGTGTGTATGTATGCGTGCTTGTGCCCACGTGCCTACCTGCAGTGAACCACGATGGGCCCCGTGTCTGGAATGGTGGTCTGGGTGTGGTTGACCTGCTCCAGGAAGCGGAGCACGCCGCCCGGCTCGGTGGGCACGCCGTGGTCGGGCCAGCTCAGGTACTGGAAGTGCCAGATGTACCTCACCCGCTCCCTCTAGAGGACACACGCGCACACCGCAGCTCAGACCTCCAGACACTCTCAGGACTTGGAGTAGAGTACGATGAAATGGGATCTCCAAAAGATTTGGTTTTAACATGGCTGCGTTTAACACTTTATCACTTCTTATCGCTGGTGTAATCCCGTGAGCGCGGATAAACAGGAATATTATAGTTATGCAAATTACAGCTGGGAGAGTTTGGCTGAAGCCCTGCTGGCAGATCTGATTACATTCATAAAGTCCCTCTGTACACACACTCCCCGTCATTACACAGGCACCCAGCGGGGGCCGTGTGTGTGTGTGTGTGTGTGTGTGTGTGTGTGTGTGTGTGTGTGTGTGTGTGTGTGTGTGTGTGTGTGTGTGTGTGTGTGTGTGTGTGCGCGAGAGAGAGAGATAATCTGCCAAGGGTTGCAGGATCAGCATCTGATTGAGTCTCCCCCTCCTCCCCCATCTCCTCCCTCATCCTTATTCTCCTTCCCTTCTCCTCCACCACCCCCACCTCCTCTCTCTCCTCCCTCTCAACATCACCAACATCCCTCCACCTCTCTCCTCTCTCCCCCCTCTCTCTCCTCCCTCCCCCCACTCCTCCCTCCACCCTCTCTCTCCTCCCTCCCCCCTCCCTCCCTCCCTCCCCCTCCTCTCCTCTCCCTCCCCCCTTTCTCTCCTCCCTCCTCTCCTCGCTCCCTCCCGCCACCCTCTCTCTCCTCCCTCTCCCTCCCTCCCTCTCCTCCCTCTCTCTCCTCCCTCCCTCTCACTCTCCTCCCTCTCCTCCCTCCCTCTCACTCTCTTCCCTCCCCCCTCTCTCTCCTCCCTCCCTCTCCCCCCTCCCTCCCCCTCTCCTCCCTCTCCCCCTCCCCCCTCCTCCCTCCCTTTTCCCTCTCCTCCCTCACCCGGTCCAGCCTTGTGACCTCCAGCTGCCGGAGGATGTAGTCCTGAGCCGGCCTCTCCTCCACGTTGCGGACCAGGATGTTCCCGAACTCCTTACTGCTGTTGGGCTCCGAGGGCCAGTAGCGCACACACTTGTTCTGGAAGAGCACATGGTAGAGAGACACCCGGAGACAGGGAGAATCAGAGAGAGAAAACACAAACACACAGGCAACGAGAGAGAGAGAGAGAGAGAGAGAGAGAGAGAGAGAGAGAGAGAGAGAGAGAGAGAGAGAGAGAGAGAGAGAGAGAGAGAGAGAGAGAGAGAGAGAGAGAGAGAGAGAGAGAGAGAGAGAGAGAGAGAGAGAGAGAGAGAGAGAGAGAGAGAGAGAGAGAGAGAGGCCTCGGCTCAAGTTAAAGCAGCTTTCCAAACAGCTTAGCTGTCATACTATCCTTGTTGTCTATCCTCCACCCCTCCTCCCCCCCGACGGCTCCTTCCGTCGCCACGACAACGGGAGAGCGTCCGGCCTCACATCCCCTCTCCTCAGCATCTTCTTCATGTCTTGGGGCTACAGAACTCTCGTGAATGTTTGCGACTCTAGTACACCCCCCTCTACCTCCTGAGCTACGGCTTGCCTATGAGGCCGTCCCAAGCAGAGTCAACCCCACAGGGGGGTAGGGCTAGAGGGGTTAGTGTTAGGGGGGCTAGGGGTAGAGGGGGTTAGGGCTAGAGGGGTTAGTGTTAGGGGGGCTAGGGTTAGAGGGGTTAGGGCTAGGGTTAGGGGGGGTTAGTGTTAGGGGGGTTTGGGGTTAGGGGGGTTTGGGTTAGGGGGGTTAGTGGGTTAGGGGGGTTTGGGTTGGGGGGCGAGGCGCCCCAGGGCGATACGTACCCGCCCCCGTTCCATCTCCTTGGTTGTCATGACGATGACGTGCGTGTTCTCCTGGTACACCATCTTCCAGAAGTCCACCACCGTGATTTGCAGGCAGCCCTGCGTGGCGATGAACACTTTGCCCTCCTCCCCGGAATGGCCCTCCTCCCGGAAGCTCTGGAAGCGGACTCAGGGTCAGAGCGGGGCGGACTCTGCCGGGGGGGGGCGGGGCGGGGGGGGGTCCGTACCAAACCACGGAGTGTGGTACGGTGCAGATCGGATTACCAGACTCCTCCCTCAAACAGACGGTCAAAAAACAAGACAGACAAGCAAGTCTACAGTTTCTAATGACCCCGGTTACAAAAGCATGTAATAAAACGTGCACGATAATGTGTTTGTGACGTGCAAACGTTTTGGACGAAGGCCCTTCTGAACACATTGGGGTCTATTTTAATGCGGTTGCCTTCTAGTGAAACAGCGACAACAACGCGACTTGAATGACTTCGAATTTCCTTTTCCACCGAGGGTCGCTCGAAGGAAAATACTTTTAAGTGACTCATTATAGGGATGTCTAAAAAGATGAGCGCTTTGTAATTAGCATAAACTTTACAGAGAGCTGAATGTTTGGCCTGCTGGTTAAGGAACATCTCAACATGTGTGACTTGTTGCTAAAGGTTAGAGTTTCTTTTTTTTGAAAAACATCGTGTCTGCAGCTGCATGGCAATTAGCCATTAGCGGTTAGCCGTTAGCGTTTTGGGATGGAGGAACTCACGCGGATATAGTTGGCATTGATGTAGTCAGAACCAGCAACCTCTGGGTCGACTTCTCGGAGCTCCACGCGGGTGGTGTCAACTACACACATGCACACACGCACACACACACACAACACACACACACACACACACACACAAACATCCCCATTACATCAAAGACGGTACTTCTACGTTTGCATACCGCTCTCTACATTTCCACAGGAAGTAGGAGACAGTAAGTTGGAAACAGGAAGTGGCAGGTGCGGTGCTCACAGGGGAGGATGTTCTTGTATCGGTTCTTGCTCTTGTTCTCTGCCCGCTGGCCCTCCTTCCTGGGGTACAGCAGCTTGCACTCCTGCTGCTGCAGAACCTGGAGAACATCGAGAATAACATCAACGCAGAACCTGGGCAACGAGAACATCACACAGAACCTGGGCAATGAGAACATCAACACAAAACCTGGGGCAACGAGAACATCAACACAAAACCTGGGGCAACGAGAACATCAACACAAAACCTGGGGAACGAGAACATCAACACAGAACCTGGGCAACGAGAACATCAACACAGAACCTGGGGAACGAGAACATCAACAAAGAACCTGGGCAACGAGAACATCAAAGCAGAACCTGGGCAACGAGAACATCAACAAAGAACCTGGGGAACGAGAACATCAACACAGATCTAGGGGCGACAAGAACAACACGAAGAACATCAACCCATATCGCAGCTCCAGCTACACCCCCTACTAAAACACTGTCAAGGCCCTCCAGGATTTTGTGATGGTGTCAAATCAAGCACCACCTACGAGTCCCAGGGAGATTAGGCGAGCTTGCTCACTGTCAAATAAGCAGTGCTTCTTGAGCTTCTCTCCTCCTCCCTCTCTTCTCCATCCTTGCTCCCCCCACCTCCCCCCTCCCTCTCCTGCCTCCCTCCTCCTCACCCCTCCCTCTCTCCTCCATCATTCCTCACCATTCCTCCTACTCCTCCTCCTCCTCCCTCCCTCCTCCTCACCCCTCCCTCTCTCCTCCATCATCCCTCACACCACCCCCCACCCAGTCCAGCCTTGTCCCTCCTCCTCCCTCCCTCCTGCTACATCATGTACAAAAGTCAACAGGAAGAGGCAGCGAACCGGTGGTCAGTCGCTTTACAATATTGCCCAACATTCACCCATTCATGCACACATTCACACACCGACGGCAATGTCCACCATGCAAGGCGACAGCCAGCTCGTCGGGAGCAGTCAGGATCAGGAACGCTTCGACACTCCGCTAGGAGGAGCCAGTGATCGAACTAGCAACCTTACACTCAGCAGCCAACCTGCTCTACTTCCTGAGCCACATGCTGCCCCGAGTCGACCCCAGAAGACAATTTGACTCCAAAACGCAATTCAGAACACAATTAAATACCCAAGACGCTGGTGCGACCGACTGTGTGTGGAGGACGCACCTCAAACTCCTCCCAGAAGCCCTGTTTGGGTTTCTCCGAGTTGTCCGCCACCTTGTTGAGCTCTCGTACCCGGTTCTCGATGTTGGCGGCGATAATCCTTGTGGCGTTGAAGGGCTGTGGTGGTCGGGGAGCAGACATTAGAAACAGCAGGAAGATGCACTAGGACGCATTGGGTTTTAGTAGACTGGGTGAGAGATGTCCTCACAACGATAGGGGAACCAGAAAGATACTCCTCAATACATTTTCTGGTGAAACACAAAGCATCTGTTGAAGTATGTGTTAATAGTTGGTTGTATATTAATAGTTGGCTGTACCAAACCCAAATAAATACTAAAATACTCCTGAATACTCAATACCAAATACTCCTGTACTTGGGTTAGCTCTTTCTACTTAACATACGCAAATCATTAACGTCATTCCTATCCGTCGGCAGTTTAAATAAAGCTTTATGTTTTTAAGTTACATTTGATGCTGCTGATGTAATTGGGACCCAGTAGGTCAACCTCAACCATAGCATCAACAATCTTTTACTTCACCAACCAAACCTCCACCAAGGTACAGCAGGGTCTTTCACTTAAAGGACTACATCAGACGAACACCTTTCCCCTGGGCCTGTGCGGTTATGATCTAGTTGTGAGGCCTTGACGCCGAGAGACATACACTGGCAAACAGGAAGACTTGTGGTTCAGGGAAGAAACCGCAGGGACAGCTTCACAGCTCAGGGGGGCGTTGCCTCAGCGCCCACCTGCCGCTCGCAGGAGAGATGTGTTTAGGGGGGTTTGTGTGCGATAACTTCAGTTTGAGTTTTTTTTATTTTTTTTTTTTACCACCACACAATCTTTGTCTTGTGATTAACTTGGTTAACGTTAAAGTTAGTTTATAGATGTCAGATCGCCCAGCGCTACAGATATCGTACATCTTCTAAAATATGACCAAGCGCACATAAAAGCGCCTATTTAGGAGGGATTTGCCCTTTATGCCTTGGACAATCCAAGAATTGGCCTCATCACAGTTACATCACAGATATTGTTAAAATATAATATAAGCAATAGATGTCAGCATTTTGAATGTTTTCCATTGATTCTAATGCTATAAAACATCTAGAATCTAGCAAAGATCTAAAGTTAAGATCTTTCCTTGTGTCTGCTTGTTTTTTTCACACCTTTTCTTTGGTTAGCCAAGGGTAGATGTAGCGTACCTCTGAGCTGCAGTGTCTTCCCTGCCTCGTAAATCGTTGACGCTTTTAATGCTAGCTCTGTCGGTTATTAGGGGTAGTAGTTGACACAGTAAGTGTTAAGAGTGGGTGTAACTGTATTTGTTAGTGCAAAGAATGGGTGTAGCTGTATTTATTAGTCTTAAGAGTGGGTTTAACTGCATTTATTAGTCTTAAGAGTGGGTGTAACTGCATTTATTAGTCTTAAGAGTGGGTGTAACTGCATTTATTAGTCTTAAGAGTGGGTGTAACTGCATTTACTAGCCTTAAGAGTGTCTCTAACTATATTTGTTAGTGTAAGAGTGGGTGTAACTGTATTTATTAGACTTATAAGTGGCTATAACTGTATTTATAAGTATTTAGAGTGGGTGTAACTGTATTTATTAGTGTTAAGAGTGGGTGTAACTGTATTTATTAGTGTTAAGAGTGGGTGTAACAGTAGTGGTTAGCATTGAGAGTGGGTGTAGCAGTAAAGAGCTAACCTGTTTGAGGTGAACCACAATGCCGCTCTTCTCCACCATGGGGTTCTTCTTGTAGTGATCCACCAGCTCGGCTAGCGTGTCAAAGCGCTCCCCGCCCCCGACGTCGTACTTCCCGTCCTGGGGGGGGGACACCGCCGTTAGCAACAAACTCTACCGAGCTGGCAACACAAGCTAGCATCCACCACTACGAGTAGCGTTGAACTTGAGGCCGGGGCAGGCTCAAGGTCATGTCCAAGTGTCCGGTCACATTTATTATAGGCCTACGTATAAAATATGTCCATAGGCTTAAGGTAGACAGTGGGAAATGTGCCTACGTTTCCACATTTATTTTCTCATAAATTTGCATCAGATTTTATCCGCCTTTCTCCCAATTTGGTAGCCAATTACACCCAAGCTATTATCCAATCGCAATGGACACAGATGGAATGAAACTTTTAGCTAAATCTGGTGCGCCCGTCTAACCCTAACCCTGACCCTGACCCTAACCCAGGGAAAAATCTTAGACTGTGGGAACATAGGGCTGACCCCCCGACAGTGTAAACACCCAGCCAGTAACAATCCCAGTATCTTAATATATCAATAATATTAATATTGATTACTCGCCCGGCTATTGTTAGTTCCAGTAGAAGTATTCATGTTATCAATAGAACCAAGTCAACGTTATTAACACGCCAGAGCGCTGAGCTAGCCGCCAACTGAAACCTGTTGCGACTAAGCTCCGGCGTCGTGGGCGGGAATGTAGCGCACGCGCGGCGCATTAGTGTGGCGCGTTAGCGCAGCTTACCACTCCTAGCACCAAAGGGCCGCTTATGGTTCCACGTCGACGCAACGCAATGACCACGCAGATGCTGCGACGCGGTCCTGAACCTGTTGTGGTTCTGCGTCGGGCGACGCAGCAGCAAGGTTAACATTTTTTGGGAGGTACACGTCAGGTCCTCGCGGTGGACGAAAGGAGGGTCGCGCAAGGACGCAATGGGTCCGTAAACCCCCTTGCGTTGCGTTGCTATGGAACCATGATCAGCCCTTAAAACAAGCGTCAACGAGCGCAGCGGCGGCAGGCACCTGGAAGCGGATCATGACGTGCGTGACCTTGGTCCGGCGGTCCAGGTTCTCCTGCTTCTCCTCGTTGGTCAGCACCGAGAGCACGAAGTCGCCCGGCTTGCTCTGGCTCTCCCGCACCAGGAAGCTCCCCACACGGCCCTTCTCCAGGAGCAGCTTCTCCGCGTCCCGCCCCGACAGGTGGCCGTGTACGCTGGTACGACGGGGAGGGAGGGGAGAGGGAGGGAGGGAGGAGAGAGAGAGGGAGGGAGGAGAGGGGGGGGATGGAGCGAGAAGAGGGGGGAGGGGAGGAGAGGGAGGAGGGAGGGAGAGGGGGAGAGAGAGAGAGGGAGGAGGGAGGGAGAGAGAGGGGAGGGAGAGAGGAGGAGAGAGGGAGAGAGGAGAGAGGGGGAGGAGAGAGGGAGGAGGGAGGGAGAGGCGGGGAGATGGATGGAGGAGAGAGGAGGGGGAGGAGAGGGGAGAGGAGGAGGAGAGAGAGGAGGGAGAGAGGGGGAGAGAGAGGGAGAGGGAGAGAGAGAAGGGGGGAGAGAGAGAGAGAACTGAAGTAAGCAATTGCCTAAAATACATATGTCTACAATTGTGAAAAGACCTGAAACAAACAAAAACAAATTTTTTCCATGTTGATACAAATATGTAAATACATTTTCAACACATAATTAAATTAACATTTTTAAATAATTAATTTTAAACTGATCCACGTGACACAGCATAGTGGAACTGATGAAATTAAATCAAAATCAAAGCACTATCAATTACAAAAGGGCCTTTTGTCGCATGTTTAAATTAATTTATGCAAACATTTTTCTCTCTGAAAGAAAAAATGGGGTCCAAAAAAAAAACATCAGTTTGGCAAGAGACTGCATGTGAGAAAGTTTTACCAATGCAAATGTCTGTCTGTCTGTCTGTCTGTCTGTCTGTCTGCCTGTCTGCCTGTCTGTCTGTCTGTCTGTCTGCCTGTCTGCCTGTCTGCCTGTCTGCCTGTTCCAAATGCACTGTGCCAGTCCCTCGGTTCCAGGTGTGTGCGTAGGTGTGTGTGTGATGCGTGCGGGCTCTGTCGAGCTCCAGTCTGTGTGCACATTCTGTCGTTAGCGGTAGGATGTTTGCATCCTGGCACAAACACGGGGCCTCCCGGATTAGGGCCCTGTTAAGACGGCTTGTTGCTATGTACGTGTTTACATGAGGGGCCAGGTTTTGATCAGCGTGTGTGGGTGTGATTTAATGCAGTGCACATGCGTGTGTTGCCCTGCGCGTGTGTAAGTGAGAGGAGAGTGTGTGTGTGTGTGTTTGTATCGTGTGTGTTTAGACTTTGTGTGCGTGTGTTTGGATTGTGTGTGTGTGTGTGCGTGTGTTTGGATTGTTGTATTTGCGTGTGTGTGAGTGTGCGTTTGGATTGTGTGTGAGACGGTGTGTGCGTGTGTTTGGATTGCGTGTGTGTATGTGTGTGTGTGTTTGTGAGAGTGTGTGTTTGTCAGTGTGTGAACCATTGTCTGGTGGTCCCTTGTGTAGTGTGCACACAGTGGTCCGATGGTACCTCAGTCCCCTCTCCTCTCTACTAGCTTAGTAGGCTAACCCTTGAGGCTAACTGGGTCATATCTGCCGTTTATTAGCCAAAGCTACCACTAAGACACTAAGCAAGTCTGTGTGTGTGTGTGTGTGTGTGTGTGTGTGTGTGTGTGTGTGTGTGTGTGTGTGTGTGTGTGTGTTGTGTGTGTGTGTGTGTGTGTGTGTGTGTGTGTGTGTGTGTGTGTGTGTGTGTGTGTGTGTGTGTGTGTGTGTGTGTGTGTGTGTGTGTGTGTGTGTGTGTGTGTGTGTGTGTGTGTGCGTGTATGTTTGTGTGTTTGAATGTGTGTGTGTATATACGTCTGTGAATGTGTATATGTGTGTCTATGTAAATCTTGTCTCTGTTTGTGTGTATAAGTGTGTAGGTGTGTACATGCGTGTCTCTGTGGGTCTCTAAGTGTGTAGATGTGTATCTGTGTCTATATAAAGGTATAAATGTTTTTGTGTGTGGATGTGTCTGTGTGTGTATATACAGTACGTGTGTATATGCGTGTCCCTGTGAGTCCCTGTGTGTGTATATACGTGTGTATATGCGTGTCCCTGTGAGTCCCTGTGGTGTGTATACACGTGTGTATATGCGTGCCTCTGTGAGTCCCTGTGGGTGCCATCGGCACCCACCAAAGACGCAACGTCATCAACATTATAACCACAACGTGCGCACTGTTTATCTCACTCCGCTACCCAGAGCTCCTCAACCCGCCACCAACAAAAACTCACCTCATCTGAAATGTGCACTTCTCAACACACGTTCACTTAATACAAAAGGACTTCTCCCCAGTGAACTTATTTCCGACTGGATTTTCTCTGTCTCACTGAAACCTGGCAAAAAGCCCATGGACCTATTTTTCACTCAATCAAGCCAATGGATACTCTTACATTGACAAACCTCGTCTGGATGGTCGTACATCGGCATGACATCAAAACCAGTGCAACATCCATCCCAACCCCCTCATCATTCGAATCCCCTTCTTTTAAACTATCTGGGCCCAAAGCCCCTGGTCATTGCAGTCATTGACCGTCCCCCTAAGCCCGACCCTGCCTCTCCCTCTGATCAATCCCCAGTCCTTACCCAGCTCTGTGCCATATCTCCATCCGTTCTCCTCCTGGCCGATTTCAACATTCATGTGGACTCTTCTGTCTGCAAACCCGCAACAGAACTTCTGGAAATCCTCTCATTCTTCAACGTCACCCAACACATTGATTTTCCAACTCATAACAAAGGCCACACCCTGGATCTGGTCTGTTCCACTGGCATCACAATCAGTCACCTGGCGAGTAACAACCTCTGCATCTCCGACCATCTGGCCATTACTTTTCAAACTTACACTCCCTCCCCCCAACGAGAAGCAAAATCACTTTCCGCAACCTGAAGTCCATCAACCCATCCTCTCTTTCCACATGTCTTTCTGAGTCCATCGCTAAACCCACCATCACCCACAACAACTCCCCCGACAACCTGGTTGACTGCTATAACTCATCCCTCTCATCCTGCCTTGACCAGCCTGCACCTGTTCAGTCTAAATTGGTCTCATTCTCCCACTCTGCCCCATGGTACACCGACGAACTCCGCCATCTCAAATCCAAACGACGCCAACTGGAACGGCTTGCAGACGAAACAGGTCTTACAAACAACACCTCCAGCTATACAACGACACCCTGAACTCAGCCCGCTCCTTCTACTACTCAGGAATCGTCCAGTCTGACAGCAGCAATCCAAGGACCCTCTTCAACACCATTAACGCACTCCTCAAGCCAATGGACACCATCTCACACTCCTTCTCAGTTGAAAAATGCAATGACTTGCAATACTTCTTCAATGATAAAATCAGCGCAATCCACAGCCAGTTGACCATCGACCCCGCCCCCCACGTCCCAAACCGGACCCCCCCTCCGCCTAACCACCGGTCAATTCTTCTCCACATTTGCTACCATTAACTCCGCTGATCCTTCCTCCAGTCTCGATGAAATCAACAACCCGCAACCTGGACCACGCTCCCCACCACACCTCTAAAGGCCCGTCTCCCCACTCTCTCCACCCTCATCACTAACAGGGTTAACTCCTCTCTATCCTCCGGCCAATGTCCCCGTCCATTTCATCCAGGCTCGACTACTGCAACGGTCGTCTCTACGGCACCACCACCAAAGTCCTCAATATAACTCCCAATATGTCCAGAACTCAGCTGCACGCCTGCCCGCTGGTACCCGCTCCAGAGAACACATCAACACCTGTCCTCCGTGAACTCCGTTGGCTTCCCATTAAACACAGAATCAACTTCAAAATCGTACTCATCACCTACGAGGCCCTCAGCAGCCTAGCCCCCCCCCCTCCCTACCTGGCCGTCCTCCTCCATCACCACGCCCCCCTCCCGATTCCTCAGGT
Organism: Melanogrammus aeglefinus; assembly: GCA_900291075.1. Lineage (NCBI taxonomy): Eukaryota > Metazoa > Chordata > Actinopteri > Gadiformes > Gadidae > Melanogrammus > Melanogrammus aeglefinus. Next base: position 31,750 of record OLKM01001737.1, on the reverse strand, counting down.
CCATCCCTGCCAACCCGCTACAAGACCCCCGGACTAAGCGCCGGACTTGGGGTGATCGGGCCTTCTCAGTTGCTGCCCCCCACCCTTTGGAATTCACTCCCCTCCCACGTCAAAGTCTCTCCAACCCTCTCTCCCCTCAAATCTGCACTCAAAACGTACATTTTTCGCCAAGCCTTCCCCACCTAACTCCCACCTTATTCTTCATGTTTAACCTCTGTCTTTTAATCCTAGTCTGTCTTAATATATGTCTGGTACATAGTTTAGATAGGGCAATATGTAAAGCGTCTTAGAGTACCATATTAAGTGCTATATAAATTTCATTTATTATCATTATTATTATATATACGTGTGCATATGCGTGTCCCTGTGAGTCCCCTGTGTGTGTGTATACGTGTGTATGTACGTGTCCCTGTGTGTGTGTATACGTGTGTATGTGCGTGTCCCTGTGAGTCCCTGTGGGTGTGTATGTGCGTGTCCCTGTGTGTGTATGTGCGTGTCCCTGTGAGTCCCTGTGTGTGTGTATACGTGTGTATATGCGTGTCCCTGTGAGTCCCTGTGTGTGTGTATACGTGTGTATGTGCGTGTCCCTGTGAGTCCCTCTGTGTGTGTATACGTGTGTATGTGCGTGTCCCTGTGAGTCCCTGTGTGTGTGTATACGTGTGTATGTGCGTGTCCCTGTGTGTGTGTATACGTGTGTATGTGCGTGTCCCTGTGAGTCCCTCTGTGTGTGTATACGTGTGTATGTGCGTGTCCCTGTGTGTGTGTATGCGTGTGTATATGCGTGTCCCTGTGAGTCCCTCTGTGTGTGTATACGTGTGTATATGCGTGTCCCTGTGTGTGTATGTGCGTGTCCCTGTGAGTCCCTGTGTGTGTGTATACGTGTGGATGTACGTGTCTCTGTGTGTGTGTATACGTGTGTATGTACGTGTCCCTGTGTGTGTGTATACGTGTGGATGTGCGTGTCCCTGTGAGTCCCTGTGTGTGTGTATACGTGTGTATGTGCGTGTCTCTGTGTGTGTGTATACGTGTGTATGTACGTGTCCCTGTGTGTGTATGTGCGTGTCCCTGTGAGTCCCTGTGTGTGTGTATACGTGTGTATGTGCGTGTCCCTGTGTGTGTATGTGCGTGTCCCTGTGAGTCCCTGTGTGTGTGTATACGCGTGTATGTGCGTGTCCCTGTGGGTGTGTATACGTGTGGATGTGCGTGTCCCTGTGTGTGTATGTGCGTGTCCCTGTGAGTCCCTGTGGGTGTGTTCCTGCGCCCCGGCTCGGCCCACCTCTCTGTGGTGGGGTCCTTGCAGTTGAGCGGGTACTTGAGCTGGATGACGTGCCCGTTCCTCTCACGCAGCAGGTCCTGCTGCTCTGTGTAGTACTGCACCAGCTCCGCCAGCGTGGCGAACTTCTCCCCGCCGTACAGGTCGTAGTAGTCCCCCGAGTTCTGGATCTTGATGTGGGTGACCTCATCGTCCCTCCTGGGGGCGGGACAGGGCGGGGGTTAAGGGTCAAGGGTCAAGGGTCAAGGGTCGAGGGACTAGACTGTGGATGGCGTAACTGATCCCATAGGGTGATGGTTTTATACGTTACCTATTGTTACTCAAGATGACGGAAATGGTGACATTGATTGTGATGTCTTGTGTTATTTATATATAATATATATATTTTTTTTTCTGTACAGCTCAAGCAATACAAAAGCCCAGAAGATAACAGAGCCATTAAGCATTTATTTCCCGTGGTCTTTGATGAGATTACAAAAAATGACGGGTAATTTAGGATTTAAAGCAAGATGTGCTAATCCCTACCTGCTCCTTAATGACCTGTCTCTGTACTGTCAATCCCCTACCTGCTCCTGAATGACCTATCTCAGTACTGTCTAACCCCTACCTGCTCCTGAATGACCTGTCTCTGTACTGTCTAACCCCTACCTGCTCCTTAATGACCTGTCTCTGTACTGTCTATCCCCTACCTGCTCCTTAATGACCTGTCTCTGTACTGTCAATCCCCTACCTGCTCCTGAATGACCTGTCTCTGTACTGTCTAACCCCTACCTGCTCCTTAATGACTTGTCTCTGTGCTGTCTAACCCCTACCTGCTCTACTGTATCTGAATATCCGTCTTCTGCACAATTAAATGCGAGACATTCATGCACAAATACCCGTCATAAGACATGCATGCTCTTGAGCAGATATATAAAAAGTCTGCATTTGCAAACTTACTTTGGTTTCCTGCATACAATAGCGCCCCTCCCCAAACCCCTGTGACACACACACACACACACACACACACACACACACACACACACACACACACACACACACACACACACACACACACACACACACACACACACACACACACGTTTATGTTTATCACATAACTTTCTTTTCAATAATTGAAAATGCTCATGGTTTATCTTGGTGCGCTCTGAAAGCTTTTATGGGCAACAGAAAAATCGCAAAGCACCAGTGATCACAAAGGAGACGGGGGCCATGGATGAACTTCCGTAAGAATCCACGGAACGAGGAAGTTACTGTGCGACAAACTGACTGCTGCCTCAGAACAGTGCAGATGTTTGTGAAAAAAACAACAACGATGTACCATCTGTTGCCGTCACTGTGCAGAGCATGCCGTGGCTGCAATAGAAATAGCCGTCGCTCCCGCTCAGATCCCCGGAGCGGTCCGGCAGTCCTATCTGGTTGCTTACGGAAACTTGACATGCAGCACTTCCACTTTTTATTTGTTGCGCCCGAAATTGATGCATGCTTTGAATGTTCTCCACCTCACTTATCACTGGGGATGAAGGCGTCTGCTCAAGGAATTCATGTTTAACATTAGGGGCACTTGTGAAACAGTCCCGGAGAGGGAAAGAAAGAGCAACAGAGACATACCGAGAGAAAGACAGATAGAGTTAGATATAGAATGAGTTAAAGACAGAGACAGAGGGAAAGTAAGAGAGAGAGAGAGAGAGAGATAAATACAGAGACAGAGGGAGAGAGAGAGAGAGAGAGAGAGAGAGAGAGAGATAAATACAGAGACAGAGCGAGAGAGAGAGAGAGATAAATACAGAGACAGAGCGAGAGAGAGAGAGAGAGAGAGAGAGAGATAAATACAGAGACAGAGCGAGAGAGAGAGAGAGA
>OLKM01001737.1:13617-23617 GCA_900291075.1 Melanogrammus aeglefinus | reverse complement strand
CATGTGCCAGCCTGGGCCTCATCAGCCTGCAACACGGGTGTCAAATTGAAATTGTCTGCGCGCGCGTGTGTGTGTGTGTGTGTGTGTGTGTGTGTGTGTGTGTGTGTGTGTGTGTGTGTGTGTGTGTGTGTGGTGTGTGGTGTGTTGTGTGTGTGTGTGTGTGTGTAGGTGTGTAGGTGTGTGTGTGTGTGTGTGTGTGTGGTGTGTAGGTGTGTGTGTGTGTGTGTGTGTGTGTTGATTGATGCAAGATTTCTTAAAATCTTTTTTTCTAAAATTGGTAATAATAGTTTGTTGATATAGCGACTGCTAAACTACAAAAATCCCTTTTTTTCAATTCAGAAATCGGGTCACGTTACCCTGGCTAGCAATAATTATCAGGTTCCTTGCTAGTAAAAGATCCTAGTTGGTAAAACTCGCTAGCTAGCCAGACTCCTTGGCTAATGAATGTGCGCACTCCCCCACGGAACACTAGCTGGCAGTAACCCCGAGCTAGCCATGCTGAGCTAGGAACACTCCCTAGCTACCAACGCTGTGCGCGGCTCCACCTAGCACTAGCCCTGATCAGGGATTAGCCCTTTGAGCCTTAAATGGGGTAGAAAAGGACTTTAATATTTATATGTGTCAGTAAGCACTGGACACCAGATTAGCTGCTTTCACTGCTGGGTATTTGCTCATCCGGTGGATAAACCAGACTGACAGATTGTGACAACCTCCCGACACACGCCAACACTACTACGACCAGAAGATTAATATGAAAGCTAGCGGCGAGAGGTCAGCGTCGGGCAATTTAATCAAAAATACCATTTCTAGACATTTTCGCCAAGATTTATATTTAGTCTTAAAACAGTAGTGTTATCCGTGTTAACCATATGCTAACATCGTTTTATACAACATCAGTTAAAGTAACAAGTTCATATAGACACACATACATTTTATTTCTGCAGTAGACACCATGTTGAGTGTGTTGATACATTTAGTGTACACCTGGACAGTTGGCAGATACTGTATTTTGCAAGAGTGGTGAGGCGAAATTGCAAAGTTCTCAGTTACAAAGTGTTTTATTGGGAGAGACATGCTGAATAAATACATCATGTTTTCAAACTCAAAATAATCGTTTGAATAATCGTGATTTCAATATTGACCAGAATAATGATAATGATTTTTTTCCATAATCTAGCAGCCCTAGAGCCAACCATGCCCTCCTGAACCAGAAAACCACATGAACCACAAAGCTAGGCTAGGCTAAACGAGCGCTAGGCTATTACCAAATACTAGCACACATAAGTGCTCGGCTAGGATAAACCACCACTAGGTTATTATAATTATCAGACAAAAGCACAAGGCTAGGCTAAACCAGTGCTAGGTTAGGACAGAAAACATCAGCGTCATAGCGTTGCTAAGTGCTGTTGCTAACGCTACACCAGTGCTTGGTTATCACAAAACCCCACATGCAACAAATATCTGCGCTACCAGATGGGTGGTATTGTGAAGCGTGCGCGTGCGCGCGCACACACACACACACACACACACACACACACACACACACACACACACACACACACACACACACACACACACACACACACACACACACACACACACACACACACACACACACACACACACACACACACACAGGAAGTGCTGGTGGACAAGTGGGGCTGACTGTACACTAATATTAGCATTTCGTAGAAAGTAATGCTTACTATTTCCTTCACAACTAAAATAAACAATCCTCGACAGACACTAAACAATAACACCTGCTGACACGCGCGCGCACACACACACACACACACACACTCGCACGCGTGTTCACTCAACAAACACATGTACCTAGATCTAGATCTATATAGATAAATATGCATATAATGTTGAGAGGGTAAGAGAGAGAGAGAGAGAGAGAGAGAGAGAGAGAGAGAGAGAGAGAGAGAGAGAGAGAGAGAGAGAGAGAGAGAGAGAGAGAGCATGTTGGCAAGATTAAGAGGGGGGGGTAGGGATACAGCAGGTTGGAGAGAGAGAGAGAGAGAGAGAGAGAGAGAGAGAGAGAGAGAGAGAGAGAGAGAGAGAGAGAGAGAGAGAGAGAGAGAGAGAAGAGAGAGAGAGAGAGAGAGCATGTTGGCAAGATTAAAGAGGGGGGGGTAGGGATACAGCAGGTTGGAGAGAGAGAGAGAGAGAGAGAGAGAGAGAGAGAGAGAGAGAGAGAGAGAGAGAGAGAGAGAAGAGAGAGAGAGAAGAGAGAGAGAGAGAGAGAGAGAAGAGAGAGAGAGAGAGAGAGAGAGAGAGAGAGAGAGAGAGAGAGAGAGAGAGAGAGAGACAGCAGGTCGGGGGAGGGAGAACGAGGCCAAGCAAGGGGCTTTAATCTGGGATTTGGATGAGCAAGCTTGATTACTGCACATAATACTACACTGTACTGTAGTTACCCTGGCTAACAGTTAGCCCCAGCCACGCTAACCCCCCCCACCCACCCCATCCAGCCAATTTAGCAACATGCTATTAAGTCATTAGTGGTGGCTGTGCCACTGCAGAAAAAACGCTTGCTGGATTTCCCAGCTGTCAGTGGTGCATAAAATGATGACAGACGAGTTAGCTTAGCGCTAGTCTATCCTCGCGCTGAGACCTCTTAACGGCCTGGTAGTCTCAGGCCATGGGTGCAACTCAATTATTGACATTTATTCAGAATCAAACCTGCAACAGATATCACTGACCTCCTGGACTAGCCCTACTCTAACGTGTTGCACAATCTCTGTGTGTGTGTGTGTGTGTGTGTGTGTGTGTGTGTGTGTGTGTGTGTGTGTGGTGTGTGTGTGCTCTTTTCCTCTCTGTGTGCCACATCGTTTAATGATTAGCTTGTGTGCTCTTTTCCTCTCTGTGTGCCACATCGTTTAATGATTAGCTTCAGTGTCTACACCCGTCTCCGGGTGAAACAGGGCCTCTCTGAAGAAACCTTGCTCGATCATGTTGCATGCTAACCACCAGTATTCCTTTAGCATGCTAACCACCCGTAGCATCTAGCATGCTAACCACCTGCAGGCTGTAGAATGCTAACCCCCAGAGCATCTAGCATGCTAACCACTTGTAGCCTTTAGAATGTTGACCCCCAGTTGCATCCAGTATGTAGCCTGAAGCGTGCTAACCCTCAGTAGTATGTAGCATGCTAACTACATGTTGCCTGCTAGCCACTAGTGGCATGCTAACCGCCCGTAGCCTTTAGCATGCTAACCGACTGTAGCCTGACGCACGGTAACCATGGCAACCACCAGCAGCCTGTAGCATTGTAACCAACCACCAGTAGCAGAAGCTTCATCTCGGTGCGTAATGTCGCCGGGTTTAGCAGCCCCGTCTTGCCCCGGGGCAGGACCAACACTGCGTTGCAGACTTCAGGACAGGGCAGGGTCTGGGGGGGTACAGGGGGGGGGGGGGGAGTACGGGGAACGTGCAGCCACTGGTCGATCTATGAATGGTTGTGACGGGAATGGATGTCAGAGAAAAACCTCTGCATGTGGCGACACATTGACCAACGTGCTTTAAGGAGAGTGGGTCGATTAAACAACAGGAACTGACTCTTGCCAGTATTTAGTCAATTAGCAGACGTCTTCGTCCTAAGCAACTTACAGGGAGTTGTTTTAAATACATGTGATTAGGGAGCTAGGAGGAACCGGCGGTGGACTGTGGAGTCTGAACCCAGAACCTCCCAGCTGGGAGTCAAACACCACAACCGCTAGGCTTCGCTGGCCTGGCCCACTTCTTCACCACACATGCTCCCTGATATCCTGCAGTTTGACGTTTCCTGCGTCTACACCTTCCGCGTGCAGACCTTCTGCACGTGGCTGCAGTGCTTGGTCTGAGTTGCTGGTTGCACCCCACATCCAGTAATGATATGTAAACCCCTTTTATAGACCTACAGCCTCCTGTCTCCCACCTCCTCCCCTCCACTCCCCCCCCACCCCCCCCACCTCCACCCCCTCTCAGCCTGACTACCAGCAACCCGCCGCCACACCTCCTCCAACCTCAACACTCAGCACATCTCCAGTGCAGCCCAGTGACTCAGGACGCGCCAGGAATAGGACTCTCTCTCTCTCTCTCTCTCTCTCTCTCTCTCTCTCTCTCCAGGACAACCTCCAGCCTCCACAGCTCGGCGAATCACAGCCAGGGTAGAGAGACACAGAGAGAGGGGGGAGTGAGAGAGTGAGAGAGTCAGAGAGAGAGAGAGAGAGAGAGAGAGAGAGAGAGAGAGAGAGAGAGAGAGAGAGAGAGAGAGAGAGAGAGAGAGAGAGAGAGAGAAGAGAGGAGAGAGAGAGAGAGAGAGAGAGAGGAGAGAGAGAGAGAACCAAAGCAGAGTGGAAGAGTGGACGACAATGAGAGAGGAAGAGGGATAGAGAAAGAGAGAAAGATGGGTTGATAGCTTGATCGATAGAGTGACTCTGGAATGGGGGGGGGGGGGACAGAGAGAGAGTCAGGGATAGCTAGAGGGGGCGGGAACTAAAGACAGCCAAACAGGAGATAGATAGAGAGGGATAAAGAGCAGGAGGGAAAGGTTCTGACAGAGAGATAAAGGAGATGAATAAAGAGAGAGATAGGCAAGGAGAAGAGATAAAGAGAGACGGGAGAGAGAGAGAGAGAGAGAGAGAGAGAGAGAGAGAGAGAGAGAGAGAGAGACAGAGAGCCGTCCAGGTCTCGCTCAGCGTGAGCCCCCCTCCCCCCCCTCCAGAAGCAGAAACAGCTGGTCCAGAGGTGAGCCTGCTGTCGCCATAGCAGCAGACAGGCGGCCACGCGCAAGCCTGTGTCCTCTTCGGCCTGCACCCCCCCACAGCCCCGCCCGGCCAGCTAAACAAACCCAACAGGACAGCCAACAGATCCATGCCTTTACATAACCGGTGGCGACGCGAGGTGGGAGCGGGGGGGGGGGGGGGGGTTTGATACAGCCGCGGGTCAGGGGCTATTTAAAGAGCGCGCCGACCAAACACGTTGACATAAAAGCGTTTTACTTTACCAACGCCGTGGTAGGCGCTATACTGGGCAGAGCTATACCAGGCACAGGCAGGCCCTGGAGGGAGGATTTAGCCAGCGCTGCAGGTATTTATAGCCCAGCCGTGCCCTGCACATGGGGGGCATGATGGCTGGGCCACCCACCTGACCCCCCCACTGTTAGAATGCTCCACTATGACGTCGGGGCAATGGAACAAAATGGAGCTCAGAGGGGCGCTAGGTCGTGTATATAATGCTAATTCAGAGGGATTGTGTTTTCTAACAGAAATTAACTGTAGGGCTGGAAGTTGGTCTGATTTCACTTTGGATCATTTCTTTCAGAGACAATACAGAAATATCGTTTAGTAGAGACATGACACAAGTCTTTCACCTTGTTGAAAAAGTGTTTTATTTGAGATTACATCCACCCGTTGCGCTGTAATGCTCTACCCAAAACGTGTTTTATTATCAGAGAACTGAAGTGCTGATTCAGGTTCAGTGTGGACTGATAGTGTCGGGTGTATGCCAACTCTCTGAGTGAATAAACAGCTTCTAATGCAGGCTGTTTACAGAACAAAGCCTGCTTTTACCCAGGAAGCCTTGATTGGGTAACAGATTGCAAAGTGCCTTAACTCCATTAAGCTGTAACTCTAGCATTCATTAATGCTCATTCTGGTTTGCCGGGAAGTCATCTAGCAGTGAAATTGGCGTTAAAAAGGTTTTACGCTTTAAGTCTGATATGCAGCATAGTGAGAATCTGCTGTTTAGGTAAATTCAGGAGTTTATCTAAAAGGTGACATTTGTTTGCAATTATCTCAGATCTCATATAACTTGTTTATTATGAAATGCTTTTTATTTTTCAAAAATAAATTAATAATACCCTCATATTATTGACCTCTCCAGAACTGAAAAGTCCTATATGTATCACATCAATCTGATTTAAAATCAAGGACCCCTTTAATGGGGATTAAACAATTTAGGAATCCAAATTCAGTTAAAAACTGGGTCCCCATTTACAGTAAAGTAAATAACGATGACAAAAATAACCCATGATTCAATGGACCGTCATTCCAAGACCTATTATTATGGCTATTATTAAAGGGGGACTACATCTCTGTGAGTCATATTTCTCCGTTGGGAATAAACCATCAATGAGAACAGGGATGCTATGTCAGCTGCCTTCATAGACTTATTGACATAGACTAAATTTTTTTTTTTTCAATTTTTAATTACATTATAAATACTCATATTATATGATATTTTATCCTATAAGCCTGTAGAAAATATCATATCATTATATATATTGAATTGTTTAACTCTTAACTTAGATCCTAAACTCTTGGATTAAAATGGGTAATGGAAATCAGTAGAGAAAAGTAAATGTAAAAGTCCATTTTATCCAGAAATAAGGCATCTCACGTTTACTGGCCGGTCTTTACCTCTCCAATGAGGCGGTGACGTTGACGTACGATCCAGAGGCCAATGCCTTGTCTTTGTATACATGTCTATGCCTGCTTAGCCTGCCCACTTCCTGTTTACCCCAACATCAGGCTAATGTCAGTTAGGGAATAGCATTTTCAGGCTTTAGAATCTGGCCTACGGACCTAAACACTGACCAAATCAGTTTCATAGACCTCTGCGCTATTTAAGGTCATGCTGTTTCTCTGTTGTCGCTGTGTCACTTGGGGATGTTTCTATAACCCAACGTTTCCATATTTTGAGATATCTATCACCAGCGCTTTAAACACCAGAAAATACCATCTATTTCTTTGTTTCTAACCTTGAACGCTTCAAATACCCTTTACTTCTGACCGCTAACAATTATCAGTATTATATTTCTGACGTCCAACACTTGACTTTATGACTGACTCCTCTGAACTGTAAAACGTGGTGGAATTATGTTTCCTCTTTTAAAAACATTTTTAAAAACTCTTTGTCTCGGTTATTGTTGCCTCTGCCTTTGGACGGGTTCACGGTCTCAGGTGGAGATTTAGAGGAGGAATAGCATTTCCTGGACTGTGTACTCCTTCAGCTTCACTTGAAGAGGTGGGGCGACCGTACTCTGTGTATTTGGAGGGTAAAGTATAAGTAAAACGGGATTTGGCAACTGATTTGAGGAGTGAGTTGTTAGATTGTTCTCGTTCTCAGCAGTGTTTTCAGATGAATAACTTGTTGGGGACTGGAAGATGGAACATTGGCTCTTCCTAAGTGCATGACCTTATCAGTAAGGTACCAGCCATGGGAGTGTGGAAACCTATGGCCTTCAAGGATTAGTCATCCAACTAAAGGTAGTAGGATTGTGTGTTAAAGTGCATTCAGACAATTTGAGGACATTTGGCACTAAGCTCGGGGACCCTTCTCCCTCCCCGAACCGGTTTACTTATGTTGCTAAGATGACGCGTCACCATTCAGCGGGTGGCTACTTGCCATAACATTAATAAAAGAAAAATCAACAATAAAAATCGAAACAAGAAGGACCGGACGAATGAGTCCTGAGCCCCAAACAAACGGTGTCTCCGAGTGTTCCTTGAAATATCGGCCGTGCCGCTATCTCCCTCTCCCACATGGGGACGGCTTCCTGTCTGCTTATCCAGCCGGCCTGACTCACGTCTCCCGTCGGTCCAACCCCCTTCAGTCACAGACGATGTCTCCGTAAAAACAGGCGGAAGAGCAGAGCCCCCCGCAACCCCCCCCCCCAGCACCCCTTTAAAGATAGCTAACACTAGCGTCTGCTGTACAAAGCAGCGCTGCTAGCTCGTGAAGCAACACCAGGTAGCATCATGTCATGTGGCCCAAAACATCTTCATCAACCCCTGTCAGTTCATATCCTGTGTGTGTGTGTGTGTGTGTGTGTGTGTGTGTGTGTGTGTGTGTGTGTGTGTGTGTGTGTGTGTGTGTGTGTGTGTGTGTGTGTGTGTGTGTGTGTGTGTGTGTGTGTGTGTGTGTGTGTGCTCTACAATCCACCGAAACGCCCTCAAGGAAGGACACTTTAACTGTGCTTCTCTAACGGACCGCCCTGTCGAACGGGGTGCGTTCAACTCCATGCCGGGCAAGATTATCCATAAGGGCATGTGGGCCCGTGCCCAGTGGCACCAACCATTGACAACCAGTGGGGGGGGGGGGCACCACATAAAAAAATGTTATATTATTCACTTGAAATTGTTGAAAGAAAATACATGACTCGTTTATGAATATTAATTACTAAAAAATAACAATAATAAATAAATCAAGCTGACCCCTATCACTCCCCCTCCCCAATATGTCAGAATTGAGTTGGGGTCTTGGAGGTATAGTGCCCAGGGGGGCACCACATTGTGTTACTACGGGCCTGACTCCTCCATGGCCAACCGACGAGGACAACAATGGCACCGAGGTCATTGTTGTCCGGGACGGTTCCCCCCCTGAACTCAGGAAGTACGCTGCGAATTAGCGCCTGACCGACTGTCAGACTTCGCCGTCTGAGCAACCCGCTTTTGTCTGTGGAAGTGCCGGTCAGAGGAAGAAGAAAGTAAAACAACTTTAAAAAAAAAAAGTTTTGTTTACGTCTCGTCGGCGTGTGTCTGGGGTTCACTATCGCCAGACACAACTGTTGAGGTGCACTTTAAATGGTTGGAGGCTGGCCTCTGTCCTGGGGAATCTCTGTCCTTAAATTTCTTCAGTTGGAGAGAGAACATCAAAGTGCTGCAAAATATGCAGAATAAAACATGGAGAACATGTATTTCCACAGTGTCGATCATGAAAACTAACAAACAAGCCCAAGAATATTCACACATAGGCTATTAACTAAGAACATGCGTAGGCTACTTGTGTGCACATTGAACAACATATTAAGTAGGCCTAAATATTGGATTCAATTGACGCATAATAAAAGACCCAGAACATGGTCATGTATTTCCTGGTCCCTAAATTAAACGAAAGTCCAGTCAGCCTCGCACACCAACACTAAGGAAACAACACGTCATTCAAACGGGGAAACCAGAGGATAACCCAACGCTTATGGTCTGTTGGCTGCTGGACCTCTGAGCGTAGCGCTGGGGCACGGACCCTAGGATGTGGGAGGGGGGGAACCGAGTGATTGAGGGGTTGGGTTTGCGCTCACCTCTGTACTAAAAACCGATCTGCCAATCCAAAAAAAACAGGTCAACAGCGGAACCACTTTAAGTAATATTTTACGGAACGATAACGTAACTGCCAATATCCACACGTCAAAGCTGTACGATGAAAACGATGAGCCTTGCGGTTTCCACCCTCATCGCGACCCGTGTGTTAACCCAACACACGGAGTAGCTCCTAACACGCTGACCTGGCTGGGAGGTTCTGACTCCTAAAACATTCTAGGAATAAAACCGTCATAACTTCACTCACCCCATCTGCAGCAATACAAACTACTGCCCTTAAAAGAGAGAGACACTTTGCCTTCATGCACACATATTAGACCTTTATTTATGCGGGAAGGTCCCATTGAGATATATCTCGTCTTGCAGGGAGTCCTGGCCAAGATTAAGTGCAAAAAAGTGCTAAAACAACAATATAGACTTAAAATCCTGTTTACTCTCTTCTGGCCTTTATCCCTGACTGTAATCTTACAAGTGAACCTCTAAATAATGTAGGCCTACATCACCAAATAGTCACCAATGCAGCTCCTGGCATTAAATACATCCCGAGCTGATACTGAAATAGAGATATCTAAAGATGTATTGCATTAGTTATGTATGATCAATATTACAGCACTGGTGATAGCAATGAAACAGCAGTCATACCTAACTGTTACAAAAGGATTTCTAACAATATAGCAATGCAATTTTGTTAGTAGAAGAACATACAAAAATGTATGCTTTTAAATCTAGAATAAGGGTTTGACAGCGTTTTGCAAAGAAATGACTTTATAAAGGACTTTACTCCTGACGTGGCAGAAATAGGCCTACATGAGCAGAGCGGGAAGCAAGTGGATCTGAATATGAAGAAATATTTACGTCAATACGAGAGAGAGAGAGAGAGAGAGAGAGAGAGAGAGAGAGAGAGAGAGAGAGAGAGA